>WNWK01029709.1:0-24145 GCA_009830355.1 Cherax destructor
TTCACTGTATATCCTTAGGAATAGAAAATATGTTATGGTGGACTGTATTTCATTATTTGGGTTTATGTTTTGTGGACTCTGTATTTATTTATTTATTAGGGGAAAGGGGACAAGAGTTCACTGGTGGTAGAGGTAAGGGTTTTAGGGCATAGTTTTCTGATATTTTCGATATTTTCACTGTTTAACCAAAGAATTGCTGTTGTATTATATGCAACATGTATTTTGCATGTTTATGAATTATAAATGTATATTTATTGGAAACTAATAAAATGTAAAAAAAAAAAACCCACCAAATGCAAAGTCATGAGGATTGGAGAAGGGCAAAGAAGACCGCTGACAGAGTACAGGCTAGGTGGACAAAGGCTACAAACCTCATCAAAGGAGAAAGACCTTGGGGTGAGTATAACGCCAAGCACGTCTTCGGAAACACTCATCAACTAGATAACCGCGGCAGCATATGGGCGACTGGCAAACCTAAGATTAGCGTTCCGTTACCTTAACAAAGAATCGTTCAAGACACTGTACACCGTGTACGTCAGGCCCATACTAGAATATGCAGCACCAGTCTGGAACCCACACCTGGTCAAGCACGTCAAGAAATTAGAGAAAGTGCAAAGGTTTGCAACAAGGCTAGTTCCACAACTCAGGGGACTGCCCTATGAAGAAAGGTTGAGGGAAATTTGACTAACAACACTGGAGGACAGAAGGGTTAGAGGAGACATGATAACGACATACAAAATATTGCAGGGAATCGACAAGGTAGATAGTGACAGGATGTTCCAGAGAGGAAACACAGAAACAAGGGGACACAACTGTTAGTTAGGAAGTGGAATAGTCTAGCGAACGATATAGTGGAGGCGGGAACCATACATAGTTTTAAGACAAGGTATGATAAAGCTCATGGAGCAGGGAGAGCAGAGACCCAGTAGCGGACAGGGAAGAGGCGGGGCCAGGAGCTGAGTTTCGACCCCTGCAACTACAATTAGGTGAGTACGCACACACACACAACACACACGCACAGGGGCCAGGAGCTATGACTCGACCCCTGCAACCAAAAATAGGTGAGTACACACACACACACACACACACACACACACACACACACACATATTTTACAAAAATTAAATTGAATTGAATTATTATTCAATTATCAGGTACATCAAATATTTACCCCTTGCTATGTAATTTTTTACCCCCAAGGGGTAAATTAGCTCCTGGTTGAGAATCACTACACTAGTTATTTATATCTTACCCTAACCGTCTCCTCCTTGAATTTATAAAAGTTCACGTCTCTCTTACTTGCTGTTTCCATTCTCCTTGTCTCCCATCTACCTTTTATTCTCACTGTAGCTACAACTAAAAAAATGATCTGATATATCTGTGGTTCCTCTATAAACATGTACATCCTGAAGTCTACCCAACAGTCTTTTATCTACCAATACGTAGTCCAACAAACTACTGTCATTACTCCCTATATCATATCTTGAATACTTATACATCTTTTCTTTCCTTAAAATATTTATTACCTATTACCAAACCTCTTTCTATACAAAGTTCAATCAAATGCCCTCCACCCATTATCATTTACACCTGGCACCCCAAACTTAGCTACCACACCCTCTCTAACTGTTTCTCCCACTTTAGCATTTAGATCCCCTACCACAATTACTCGCTTAACATCTCCGTAAATCTCTCTCTCTCTCTCTCTCTCTCTCTCTCTCTCTCTCTCTCTCTCTCTCTCTCTCTCTCTCTCCTCTACACTACTCTTCCCCAGGTGCATACACACTTAATATAACCCACTTCTCGCATCAGACCCTTATCTTAATCCACATATTCCTTGAATTTATACACTGATATTCCTTTTTCTCCTTCCATAACTGATCCTTCAACATTATTGCTACCCATTCCTTAACTCTAACTCTCTCAGTTACTCCTGACTTAATCCCATTTATTTCTCCCCACTGAAACTCGCCTACCCCCTTCAGATTTGTTTCGCTTAGGGCCAGGACATCCAACTTCTTTTCATTCATAACATTAGCAATCATCTCTTTTTCCTCATGTGTACTACATCCACGCACATTCAAACATCCCAGGTTTATAAAGTGTTTCTTCTTGTTATTTTAGTAATTTATACATGAGAAGGGGTTACTAGGCCATTGCTCCCGGCATTTTAGTCACCTCTTACGACACGCATAGTTTACTGAGGAAAGATTATTTTCCATTTCCCCATGGACATGAAAAGGAAATAGATAAGAACAAGAGCTATTTAGAAAAATTGGAGAAAATTCAGATGGTTGTGTATACATATCCATGTACATGTATATGTAGTGTGCCTAAGTATAAGTAGAAGTAGCAAGACATACCTGTTTTCTTGCGTTTTTATGAGACAGAAAGAGAAAGACACCAGCAATCCTATCATTGTGTAAAATAATTACAGGTTTCCGTTTCACATACATTTTACTGGATGGTAGAACCTCCCTGGGTAGTTGCTGTCTACCAGCCTACTACACACACACACACACACACACACACACACACACACACACACACACACATATATATATATATATATATATATATATATATATATATATATATATAGCAATGAAACCACGAAACAAGTGGTATTGAAACATTTACCAAATTGCGGCAGACCAGGATTCGACCCCACGATACATTGTCCCGCCTCAGAGAACACAACGTACGTGTCACCTATCCACTCCGCCATCGATCCTAGGATCGATGGCGGAGTGATAGAGTGACACGTACGTGTTGTTTGTCTCTTGAGGTGGGACAATATGTCGTGGGTCGAATCTGGCCTGCCACAGTTTGAAGTAAATATATATATATATATATATATATATATATATATATATATATATATATATATATATATATATATATATATATATATATATATATATATATATATACATACATATATATACATATTGTAAGCAATCATAAATAAGCTAACGGGAGAGTTAAGTTACTCGAGGTATTATGAGCAGCAAATTGCTGGTGCCTCTTCAGGAGCAATGTAATGAGATGAATGTATGGTGGAACCTCACTAGTAGTCCAGACAGATGTGTTCAGGAATGCAGTCCGATCTAGAGAGGCTTACAGTGGTGCCAGCCAGGTGCCACACTGTGCCCAGGAAGGGACAGTTGTTTAGGAATGTCTTAAGAATAATCAGAAAAAATGCAGCTAAGCCTGTAAGCCTCATCAAAACGATACTAATCAAGAAGCAATAAAAAGGCATAATACCTTGACTGGAGCAATACACAATACCTTGACTGGAGCAATACACAATACCTTGACTGGAGCAATACACAATACCTTGACTGGAACAATACACAATACCTTGACTGGAACAATACACAATACCTTGACTGGAACAATACACAATACCTTGACTGGAACAATACACAATACCTTGACTGGAACAATACACAATACCTTGACTGGAGCAATACACAATACCTTGACTGGAGCAATACATAATACCTTGACTGGAGCAATACACAATACCTTGACTGGAACAATACACAATACCTTGACTGGAGCAATACATAATACCTTGACTGGAGCAATACATAATACCTTGACTGGAGCAATACATAATATCTTGACTGGAGCAATACATAATACCTTGACTGGAGCAATACATAATACCTTGACTGGAGCAATACACAATACCTTGACTGGAACAATACACAATACCTTGACTGGAACAATACACAATACCTTGACTGGAGCAATACACAATACCTTGACTGGAGCAATACATAATACCTTGACTGGAGCAATACATAATACCTTGACTGGAGCAATACATAATATCTTGACTGGAGCAATACATAATACCTTGACTGGAGCAATACATAATACCTTGACTGGAGCAATACACAATACCTTGACTGGAACAATACACAATACCTTGACTGGAACAATACACAATACCTTGACTGTAGCAATACACAATACCTTGACTGGAGCAATACATAATACCTTGACTGGAGCAATACACAATACCTTGACTGGAGCAATACATAATACCTTGACTGGAGCAATACACAATACCTTGACTGGAGCAATACACAATACCTTGACTGGAGCAATACACAATACCTTGACTGGAGCAATACACAATACCTTGACTGGAGCAATACATAATACCTTGACTGGAGCAATACACAATACCTTGACTGGAGCAATACACAATACCTTGACTGGAGCAATACATAATACCTTGACTGGAGCAATACACAATACCTTGACTGGAGCAATACATAATACCTTGACTGGAGCAATACACAATACCTTGACTGGAGCAATACACAATACCTTGACTGGAGCAATACACAATACCTTGACTGGAGCAATACACTCTGTCTGACTTTTTTGGGGTTATCCTAGGTTCTCTACACATATGCTGCTATGTATGATAATGTATGTAAATGTATTTGTGTATACCTGAATAAACTTACTTACTTACTTACTTACTTACAATACCTTGACTGGAACAATACACAAATATCCAGCACAGTGGAGAGTGAAAATTATGACGACGTTTCGGTCCTACTTGGAGCATTAACTAGCCCCAGCTAGCCTGTGTGACTACATAATGAGTAAGTAAGTAAGTTTATTCAGGTATACACAAATACATTTACATACATTATCATACATAGCAGCATATGTGTAGAGAACCCAGGATAACCCAAAAAAAGTCAGACAGAGTGACTTTTTTCCATTGGGGTCCTTAATGGCCTAGATCGGATCGAAACGTCGTTATTAGCTACAGATCCTATGTGCTAATTATTTGTATGTATTAACTGACCTATTAAAACTCGTCGTGCGACATTACTTATCAATTATCCAAAGTTTGTCTTTACACTTGGATTAAAGACATAATAAACAACACATGTTACAACCTGTTAGGAGTGTCGTTATTGTCTGTCAGTCTTCTCAGTAAAACACTAAAACATGTACCAGCTTCTCCATATAATGTGAAAAGAAAAACATATCAATATTATTGTTATTATCATCATTATTATTATTATTATTATAATTTTCATGGGTATAAGTCATACAGCATCTTGGCAATGGGTGGTGATCACTTTTGACTCAGGGAAGAGGAAACTCTAGCTCCTCGGATTAAGAGCCTTTGCACCATCTGGTCATTGATCGCATTATCTTTATTATTGTTGTCTGTAGTAACAGAAATATTTATGATATATTTGTCTGTCAGTCTGTCTGTCTCTGTCTGTCTGACTGTTTGAGTCTCTGGCTTTGTTAGTGTGTGTGGTGTGTGTGTGTGTGTGTGTGTGTGTGTGTGTGTGTGTGTGTGTGTGTCTACCTGTTTGTATATCTAACTGCATATCTACATATTTTCTTAATGATAAGGCTTTCTGTTTAACTGTGTGTCTGCCTGACTGTTTAACTGTGTCTATAACATATGCATGTGCCTGCCAGTTAGTTCTAACTGTACTTACCAATTTGTGGTTGCAGGGGTTGAGTCACAGCTCCTGATCTGTCTATATATATGTGAGACTTCGCCATTTAATCTTGCTCTGTATATGTCTATGTATCTACACGTATGTCTGCTTATAAAACTCTGTGTCAGCATGTCTAAATACGTTAAAGTAATTAATTAAAAATGAAATAAACCCAAAATATTTATTTACTTATGCCAAATGTAGGGCAAAAACCACATCTTGTATTGAACCCCAGCTTAAACCAGATGGGACTTAGATGACAGGAAAGAAACGAGTGAGATACTGAAGTCCCAGTATGACTCAACGTTTACTGAGCCATTAATCAGACTAAGGGTCGACAATCTAAATGATTTTTTATGTCCGAAACTCATTTGGTTAATTCCAGAACTTCTTATATAATACTAACACCACAGAACTTTGAAAAAGCAATAAATAACATGCCCATTCATGGACAGTGGGGTCATCCCACAGTCACTAAAAACAGCAGATATAGTCCCACTCCACAAAAGTGGCAGTAAAGCAATTACAAAAAATTACAGACCGATAGCACTAACATCCATATCATAAAAATCTTAGAGAGGGTTCTAAGACGCAAGATCACCAACCATTTGGATACCCATCAATTGCACAATCCATGGCAGCATGGGTTTGCAACATGTCGCTCCTGCTTCTCACAAACAACTGTACCACTATGGATGCTCTAGAGGACAAACAAAATGCAGATGAAATATACACAAACTTTGCGAAAACCTTCTTCAAGTGCGATCATGGTGTAATAGCACACAAGATGCATGATAAAGGAATAACAGGAAAAGTGGGTAGAAGAATCAATAACTTCCTAACAAACAGAACACAAGAGTAAAGGGTTAAACAGAGTAAAGTCGGAGGCGGATAGGGTGAAAAGTTCTGTTCCACAAAGCACAGTACTCGCTCCCATTCTTTCCCTCATTCTCACCGACATAAACAGAGATGTAAGACACAGCTCCGTGTCTTCCTTTGCTGGCAATACTAGAATCTGCATGACAGTGTCATCCATTGAGGACACTTCAAATCTCCAATGGACAATAAGTAAGTCCTTAAATGGGCCTCAGAAAATAATGTGAAGCTCAATGAGGACAAATTTCAATTACTCCGCTATGGAAACCTAGAGGAAATAAAAACTGGTCGGAGTATAAAACAAATTCCATCTACACATTAGAGCGAAAAATTAATGTGAAGGACCTGGGAGTGATAATGTCAGAGAATCTAACTTCCAGAGATCACAACAACGTCTCTACCACATCTGCAAGGGAAATGATTTGATAGCTTATGAGAACCATCAAAACTATGGATGGCAAGCCACTGATGAATCTTTTCAAACCGTTTGTTCTCTCTAGGCTGTATACTAACGGCCCCTTTCAAGGCAGGCGAAATTGCAGACCTGGAAAATATACAGAGAACGTTCACTGCACGTGTAAGTGCAATAAAATACCTCAATTACTGGGAACAGTTGAAGTCTCTTGACCTGTACTCCTTTGGAACACAGGCAAGAAAGATACATTATAATATACACTTGGAAAATCCTAGAGGGACTAGTCCCAAATCTGCACACGAAAATCACTTACTACGAAAGTGATTTTCGGCAGGCGATGCACTATCCCCCAATGAAAAACAGGGGCGCCATGAGCACACTAAAAGACAACACAGTAAGTGACAGTGTCCCAAGACTGTTCAATTGCCTCCCAGCATACATAAGGGGGATTACCAATAGACCTCTAGCATTCTTCAGGAGGGTACTGGACAGGAACCTAAACTCAGTTCCTGACCAGCCGGCTTGCTTACGCAAACCGACGTACGAACCACAGCCCTTGCAGTTGATCAGCGCCTGATCAACCTGGTTGATCAGGTGCTGATCTACCGCAAGGGCTGGTCATAGACGGAGCCGTGGGGACGCTGACCCCCATGGAGAATACCTGGAGGCTGTTCCTGGGGTCAATACCAGGTATAAGTTGTATGATGTACTTGTAGAAATAAATTATTATAATAAAAAAAGAAGCACTAAACCCACTAGGTCATACAGAGCTGCAGGGTAGGGGGTGTTGCTGGAGCAGAGAGTAGCCAGGGGTGGAGAGGATAACAGAGTTAGAAAGGGCTGTGAGGAGTTCTAAAGGAAGTATTATCAAAAGTTTGTGTAATAAATCGGTTGCCGTCAAAAAGTCGAAGAGGAATCTCAGTCAAAGGTGAGTCCGTCAGCGCGGAGGGAAGATAAAGTAAGGATCTTAGAGCGGTGACGACGTCGGAAGTAAATTCTACGTGTGTATATATATTTAAATATATACATATATATATAAATATATATATAAATATAGATGTATATATATATATATATATATATATATATATATATATATATATATATATATATATATATATATATATATATATATATATATATATATATATATATATATATATATATATATATATATATATATTGTCACTGAACGTTTGAGAGGTGTGGTGGGAGCTCAAGACCCCAAGTTCATTGAAGCAGCAGTGCAGTGGGACATCCTGGCAGACTCCTCCAGTAGACCAGCTCCTCCCAAAGAGCACAAACAGTCCCACTGGGACAAACCGATCATGGAAAAAATTGCCAACACAATGCTCACCAACGCTTCAGGAAAGGACAAAGCTCGTCTCCTAGCGGTGAAGGCACCACACTCAGGAGATTTCCTTCTAGCTGTTCCCAATTCCTCTCTGGGGACTCGACTCGACCCACAGGCCATTCGGATTGGTGTTGCTCTTCGCCTAGCCGCCCCCATACTCACCGAACATAGGTGTATTTGCGGCAGGGCGACGGCTCATCAATTCGGACTTCATGGTCTAGTGTGTCACACATCAGAAGGGAAGTATGCTAGACATGAGGAGGTCAATGACATCATAAAGAGAAGCCTCGCCACAGCCCGTTGCCCAGCCCAACGGGAACCCCAAGTGCAGAGGTCTGATGGAAGTCAAAAGCGTCCTGATGGAGCCACTATGCTACCCTGGAAGGATGGTAAGCAGATTGCTTGGGACTACACCTATGCTGCTACATTGGCAGACACCTACCTGCCACACTCCTTATGTCGTATCATCCACTCCACCGAGTCTGTTCATTCCTTCAGTAGGAAAGTGATTATAAGTTGATCAAAACCGAGTTGTTCATTCCTCCAGTAGGAAAGTGATCATAAGTTGTGAGCTAAAGATAGAAAATTAGAAAATCCAGTTTAGAACCGAATTATTGACTGTGTGTTTTGTTATTAGATTTCCAGTATCTAGCAAGATGTTTGTGTGTTCAAGTTCTCTCTGAGTTCTGAGTTTTAACAGTATAACCTGTGTTAGCCGAGTTTATCTTTCCTGTTAAAACTTCTTCCCTGTAAATATTTATTCTTCCTCAGAAGCCGAAGAGTGCATGAATACACATCCAGTGATCGATCAAATTTGCAAATTGTAATTTATGTAATCCGTTATATCTAGATCCATTAAATTTCTCTTATGTACCATTAACTTAAGAAGTGCGAGAGTAAGATTAATCTTGATCAGTTAAAAGTTATAATGTGTTTGCTATTGTATAGATTCATCCAGTACCACCTGTCTGTTCAGTCTATAGAGTTGTATAGTATGCCGAGACGTCATACGATAACATGGCCGAGCTGTCGTATCAGTATCATATGTACACTGTGTAGTGTACCAGCATTCAGCATTCATCCCACTTATACAGCTGGTCCCTTTACGTGTGACGTCACGGTACCCGCTGACGTCAGAGGCTCAGCGCATGTGCACAGCCTCATATAGGCACACACTCTCACTAGCGTTAGACCTACGAGCGAGACAGACGGTGTGGCGGGACTCTCCTTCACTTACTGTAATTATACCGTAACCATCCAACAAGGAGTATCTTTGACCTCCTATATATCTCTCTCAAGACCCACGCAACACTTAGCCGAAGGGGGTGGAGATGCCAGCCACAGGGAGACCCAGAAGACCCGCAAATATGAAGACCTTCCCTCTTGCTATAACTTCATCCCAATAGGGTCGGAGACCCATGGAGCATGGGGCAAGTGTGCTCTAAAGTTTCTCAAGGAGCTGGGTGGAAAAGTCATCATAGAAACCAAGGACCACAGGGCGACCAGCTTCCTCTTTCAGAGACTCAGTGTTGCGATCCAGAGGGGAAATGCCTGCAGCGTTCTGGGCACGCGGCCTCAGAACTGCCGGGGAGCTGGAGGAAGTATTTGACATGTAGCTCTGAGTTGTTATCTATGTTGTTTTACTCCCTATGTATTTTGTCTTGAAATAAAGTTTGTATAAAAAAGATGGGGTGGTAGGGGAAGTGGAATATTTAAACGGCTTCAGAAAGAAATCTAAATATTCTTCCTTGAAGCCTTTTTATCCACTTCTCCGAGGCAATGGGTCTATAGAAACTTGTTTTGGGACTGCCTTCTTGTAAGCTGCACTTAGAGCAAGCACTGTTGACACCGACACTCACTGAGACACTTCTCTCAGACTTACAAGTGGCTAAGGAACAATTTTCTAGCTAATTGCAGTAAGGGGAATCCCACACTGCCTACACAATACTGGAAGGGGGTTTACTTACTTGAAATAAAAAGGGTGGCTATGTGTCCTGGTCTTCCTTATATATAACCCCTCCTAACACCATGTGCAGTGGAGAAACTTTGTCTGCAAAAGATGGGGTAATTAGTGTCCTGCCTGCACCTCAGAGTTCCCTGGTTCCTAGGATATCCCTTGAGTAATATATGCAGTAAGTAACACTAGCTTCCAGACTGAACTTAAGAGACGACGCTGGTACATACCAACACAAAGGCGTCCGTCTGCTTAAGACCCACAGATAACTTCACTAACGTTTCCCCAGAAAACTGGCCAGATACTGGAGAAGAAGCCTAGTCTTACTGTAATGGGTCTGGATGGAGGCAGATTTCCACGGTACTTCGGGATCTCCTCCAGGGCCCCAGGACAGATGTTGGGTCACGTGGGGGTGCTGCTTGATCTCAGCACGTCTTGTTCTGTCGAAGTCTGGTCTGGTAAGGAGGAACTGGTGCTCTTACCCGCCTAGATTCAAGTGTAGAGCTGCCAGTTCTCGTTAGCTAACATAATCTAATGCTTGTCTATTCAGGCCTATAACTACCTATATTAGGGTGCTAGAGCTAAATTATTAATGTCTAATGTTGCCTTAATAATCCTACTATTAGTTTCGAACTGTACAAACTTGCCTAGGTGTGCCTAGGTGGATAAATCTATCAATTAAAATATACACAATAGTCACCTTCATCAGCTGGAGTGTGTAGTTTGTTTTGGTTGGGAGTGTGGATTTATAAACTCCGAGGGCCGATCCACGGTATGTTTAAGGCTCCTAATGGCTCACTTACCCTGTGGAACCTTTAGTGACTAAAAAAGTTTCCACAGGGCCCCACAATTTACACAAGAGGTGGACCCCATCCTATATATATATATATATATATATATATATATATATATATATATATATATATATATATATATATATATATATATATATATATATATATACCTGAAGTTTACCTGGAGAGGGTTTCGAAGGTCAACGCCCCCGCGGTGGATCAGGCCTCGTGGTGGATCAGGGTCTGATCAACCAGGCTGTTACTGCTGGCTGCATGCAAACTGACGTACGAATCAAAGCCCGATTGGTAAGGTACTGACTTTAGATGCCGGTCCAGTGCCTTCTTGAAGACAGCCGGAGGTCTACTGGTAATCCTACTTATGTATGCTGGGAGGCAGTTGAACAGTCTTGGGCCCCTGACACTTACTGTGTTGTCTCTTAGTGTACTTGTGGCGCTCCTGCTTTTCACTGGGGGAATATTGTATCTCCTATCGAATATTTTGCTTTCATAGGGAGTGATTTTCGTGTGCAAGTTTGGTACTAATCCCTCTAAGATTTTCCAAGTGTATATTATCACGTATCTCTCTCGCCAGCGCTCCAGGGAATACAGATAAAGGGCCTTCAAATGTTCCCAGTAATTTAGGTGCCTTATCGTACTTACATGTGCCGTGAAAGTTCTTTGTACACTCTCCAGGACAGCAACTTTGCCTGCCTTGAAGGGGCCGTTAGTGTACAGCAGTATTCCAGCCAAGAGAGAACAAGCGATTTGAAGAGAATCATCACGGGCTTGGCGTCCCTAGTTTTGAAGGTTCTCATTATCCATCCTATTATTTTCATAGCAGATGCGGTAGATACATTTATGTGGTCTTTGAAGGCGAGATCCTCTGACATTATCACTCCCAGGTCCTTCACATTACATTTTTGCTTTTTTGAATGGTTAGAATTTGTTGTATACCCTGATACAGTTTTAATTTCCTCAAGTTTTCCATATCTGAGTAGTTGAAATTTCTCTTCATTGAACTTCATATTTTTTTGAATATATATATATATATATATATATATATATATATATATATATATATATATATATATATATATATATATATATATATATATCTCAATACACCACGCAGAGAAACAATCATGAGAAAGATCGCAGTCAACAGGACTCGATACTGCTACTGACTGCGATCTTTCTCTGTATATACCCACTTGTTTCTGCGTGGTGCATTTATATAAAAATCGCTTGAGAGGTTAGAACATACAGAAGGAGATTGAAATAGCTTTAATCCATGCTTGAGGCTCACTAACATACCCGGGCTGGGAAAGAAACAAGGCTCGTGAACCAGGCTGCCCAGCTTATGGGTATTTGTGACCGAATGGATAAGAGCGTGCATGGGAATCTTGTCCATCTCAGTAGCAGTATCGAGTCCTGCTGACTGCGATCTCTCTTTCATTCTCTCTCTCTCTCTCTCTCTCTCTCTCTTATATATATATATATATATATATATATATATATATATATATATATATATATATATATATATATATATATATATATATATATATATATATACATGACTCACAAAACAATTAAATATATATATATATATATATATATGATGCAAAACAATCACCAGGAGATAGAATGATAGCTCTAGGCCTTTCGTGTTGCAATCAACATATCATCAGGAGCTTACAAAGTTGCAGAAAAATTGGGGATGTCCGAGCTAATACGATCCCAGAGGATGTATTCACTGGAGTGAGGGAGGGAGGGAGAGGGAGAAGAGAACAGGAAGTGCCCCCAGGCATACCAATGCCCATAGCCAGAAGAATGGATATTATAGCATTTGAAAAATCCCACAAGCATTGATATTGTAATAGTAGCCTAAAATAAAGTAACGTGGCAATAATAAAAATTCTGTCATATTCCCCATGAGATAAGTAATTTTACATACTTAATTATATTGTCAGTGGTATAGACAGTGGTGTCGCCCCGGCATCTTTGGTGCCACCCCCATGAAATCCAAGGGCGGGGGGATGGGGGAGTAAACTGCAGTTACGTCACTACTGCATGACCAGTGACGTCACTACTGCATGACCAGTTACGTCACTACTGCATGACCAGTGACTAATGTTTAACAATGAGAACGTTTAAGGGCCATAAACTGAACAGAAGAATACTTCTCAACTTTATTAATGATAAAATAAATAATCGTAGTAATATTGAGGAAACATAAACTCAGATACCACTTTGAGTACAGGCAACAGATCCTACATTTATCTTCAACAATGCAAAAAAAAACACTTGAAAAATAAAGAAAAATATTGCAATATCAGAGAAACACTAGTTCCGATTTGACCTTGAGTACAGGTAACATCTCAGTGACCTTGAGTACAGGTAACATCTCAGTGACCTTGAGTACAGGTAACATCTCAGTGACCTTCAGTACAGGTAACATCTCAGTGAAACAGATCTTACATTTCCTTACCTTCAATCCTTCAAAATCTTCTATCACATCATCAAAATCAATTATTTTCCCTATACATAGGCCTATTTGTATAGGAAAATTTGTACTCTGTAATCATATACTAATAGGCTATATTGAAACGAAGGATTCTTCTCTTATGTTGGTTCAGCAATGTTTTGTGCATTAGTTTCACCTTCTTTAGAGGCTCTATGGTGTCACCCCCTAAATGGTGTCACCTGGGGCGGCCCGCTCCCCTTACGACACCACTGGGTATAGAAGAAGTCACTGGCAATTATGGAGTAACCATCCACGAGGGTCCATTTAAAGGGACGAGAAAACGGGAACATTTAAAGGGGAGACTTCTAAAAGTTATACAAAGGAAAACGGGGCTCATTAAAATAAACTCATTTAAAGAGGGAGGCATCTGTAATTACAAGGAAGACAGCCACGGTTATTCATCCCACATGATTCTGAGGCAAACTTGGGTTCAGCCTTAAGAAACTGCAGGAAAATTGGCCCTAATTCCTCGGTGTGGCACTACATTTAAGACAGTCTAATGCATTCGTATAAGAACCCAATTTTTGAGTGTACTGTTGCCTCAACTAAAAACGCATCTAATTTGAACAACCCGTCACTGATATTGTATAATGACTGCTTATCATGCTTAATAATTGCCGATTCTACAATATTCCTTTCAAGCCAAGAGGAACAAGGGAAGATGACTCTTTCTTCCTGCCAATTTGCCGAGGTTCGAACTCCAGACTGAGGTCCGGAGTTCGAATCTCCGGTACGGCTGGAAAGCATTAAGACGTGTTTCCATAAGACACCTCCTGTCCATGATCACCCATCAGTATAAAATGGGTACCTGGGTGTTAGACGACTGATGTGGGTCGCATCCTGGGGCAAAACTGACCTAATCTGCCCGAAATGCTCAGCATAATATGCGGCGGCTTTCTATATAGTAGTATGTCATTGATGTCAGCTAGGCCTGTATACCTTGTACATGTACTTGTAGAAATAATTATATATATATATATATATATATATATATATATATATATATATATATATAAGAAAGACAAAATACAAAATACAATGGGGAGTAAAACAACATAGATAACAACTCAGAGCTACATGTCAAATACTTCGTCCAACTCCCCGGCAGTGGGCCGTGCCCAGAATACTGCAGGCATTTTCCTCTGGATCGCAACACTGAGTCTCTGAAACAGGAAGCTGGTCGCCCTGTGGTCCTTGGTTTCTATGATGAGTTTTCCACCCAGCTCCTTGAGAAACTTTAGAGCACACTTGCCCCATGCTCCATGGGTCTCCGACCCTATTGGGATGAAGTTATAGCAAGAGGGAAGGTCTTCTATTTGCGGGTCTTCTGGGTCTCCCTGTGGCTGGCAGCTCCACCCCCTTCGGCTAAGGAGTGTGGCAGGTAGGTCTGCCAATGTGGCAGCACAGGTGTAGTCCCAAGCAATCTTCTTACCATCCTTCCAGGGTAGCATGGTGGCTCCATCAGGACGCTTTTGACTTCCATCAGACCTCTCACTATATATATATATATATATATATATATATATATATATATATATATATATATATATTATACCTCTGAACTGTCCTGGGACCCTCATCCTCAGAGAAAAGAATAAACTTGCTTCAGGGAAAACTCAAGGTTCTCCCTAAACTTTTTTAAAATTGTTTTCTCCTACCACCCCCTATATTTTATATATACTATATTTAAAGACAAAATACATTGACAAAATACATTGACCAAAATACAATAGGGAGTAAAACATCATAGATAACAACTCAGAGTTACATCTCGATTACTACGTCCAACTCCCCGACGGTGGGCTACGTGCCCAGAATGCTGCAGACATTTTCCCTCTGGATCGCAACTCTGAGTTTCTGAAAGAGGAAGCTGGCCGCCCTGTGGTCTTTGGCTTCTATGATGATTTTTTTACCCAGCTCTTTGAAGAACTTCAGAGCGTACTTGCCCCATGCTCCAAGGGTCTCCGACCCAATTGGGATGAAGTTATAGCAAGGGGAAAGGCCTTCATATTTGCGAGTCTTCTGCGTCTCCTTGTGGCTGGCAGCTCCACCCCCTTCAGCTGCGGAGTATGGCAAGTAGGTGTCTGCTAATGTGGCGGCACAGGTGTAGTCCCAGGCAATCTGCTTTCCAACTTTCCAGGGTAGCATAGTGGCTCCATCAGGACGCTTTTGGCTTCCGTCAGACCTCTGCACTTGGGGTTCCCGTTTGGCTGGGGAACGGACTGTGGTGAGGCTTCTCTTTATGATGTCGTTGACCTCCTAGTGTCTGGCATGCTTCCCTTCTGATATGTGACTCACGAGACCATGAAGTCCGAATTGATCAGCCGTTCGGTGAGGATGGGGGCGGCTAGGCGAAGAGCAACACCAATCCGAATGGCCTGTACTCACCTAATTGTACTCACCTAATTGTGGTTGCAGGGGTCGAGACTCAGCTCCTGGCCCCGCCTCTGCGCTGCCCGCTACTGGGTATCTGCTCTCCCTGCTCCATGAGCTTTATCATACCTCGTCTTAAAACTGTGTATGGTTCCTGCCTCCACTATGTCTTTCTCTAGACTATTCCACTTCCTGACTACTCTGTGGCTGAAGAAATGCTTCCTAACATCCCTTTGACTCATCTGAGTCTTCAGCTTCCAGTTGTGTCCCCTTGTTTCTGTGTTCCCTCTCTGGAACATCCTGTCACTGTCTACCTTGTCGATTCCCCGCAGTATTTTGTATGTCGTTATCATGTCTCCTCTGACCCTTCTTTCCTCCAGTGTTGTTAGTCCTATTTCCCTCAGCCTTTCTTCATATGACAGACCCCTGACTTGTGGAACTAACCTTGTCGCAAACCTTTGCACTTTCTCTAGTTTCTTTATGTGCTTGACCAGGTGTGGGTTCCAGACTGGTGCTGCATATTCTAGTATGGGCCTGACGTACACGGTGTACAGTGTCTTAAACGAGTCCTTGTTAAGGTAACGGAACGCTAATCTTAGGTTTGCAGTCGCCCATATGCTGCCGCAGTTATCTGGTTGATGTGTGCCTCCGGAGACGTGCTTGGCGTTATACTCACCCCAAGGTCTTTCTCCTTTTCCGAGGTTTGTAGTCTTTGTCCGCCTAGCCTGTACTCTGTCAGCGGTCTTCTTTGCCCTTCTCCGATCTTCATGACTGTGCATTTGGTGGGATTGAATTCGAGAAGCCATTTGCTAGACCAGATGTCAAGCTTGTCCAGGTCTGTTTGAAGTCCTGCTTGGTCCTCCTCCGATGTGATTCTCCTCATTAATTTCACATCATCTGCGAACAGAGACACTTCTGAGTCTATCTCATCCGTCATGTCATTTACATATACCAAGAATAACACTGGTCCTAGGACTGACCCCTGCGGAACGCCGCTCGTCACAGGTTCCCACTGTGATACCTCATCACGCACCATGACCCGTTGTTGCCTCCCTGTGAGGTATTCCCTGATCCATTCCAGTGCCCTTCCTGTTATACATGCTTGTTCTTCCAACTTCTTTACTAATCTCATGTGAGGAACTGTGTCGAAGGCCTTCCAGCAGTCCAGGAAAATGCAATCAACCCACCCTTCTCTCTCTTGCCTTACCTCTGTTACTTTATCATAGAACTCTAGGAGGTTTGTTACACAGGATTTGCCTTCCCGGAATCCGTGCTGTCTGGTGTTTATTATCCTGTTCAGCTCGAGGTGCTCCACCATTCTTTTCCTGATGATTTTCTCCAGGACTTTGCACACTATACACGTAAGTGACACCGGTCTATAATTTAGTGCCTCTTTTCTGTCTCCTTTTTTAAAGATGGGGACTACGTTGGCCTTCTTCCATACCTCAGGTAGCTGCCCAGTTTCAAGGGATGTGTTGAATATTATGTAAGTGGATGGATGAGACAAGTAAAAATTGTGGGAGATTTTCTGATGAATTAGTAAACGAGAAAAAATTGTTGGTTATGTGTGAGATGAGGTAGGTTGGTGGTAGTGGAGGGGGAGATGGGGAGTGGTTTTGAGATGAGTGATCTCAGTAATAGTGTTCTCAGTTAGAGTGTTTTGAGGGAATGTGTATAAAAATGAGTGTTGTTAGATAATGATAATCGTGAAATGGAGATGGTAAACGTGAAAAATGTGATCTTAGTAAAAGTATTCACAGTATTAGTGATCTTGGTTATAATGTTTTGTGTGAATGTGTATAAAAATGGGTGTTAGTTGGTGTTGATGATCTTAGTTTTTTGTGATCTTAGTAGTTTTGAGCTGAGTGATCTTAGTGGTTTTGAGCTGAGTGATCTTAGTGGTTTTGAGCTGAGTGATCTTAGTAGTTTTGAGCTGAGTGATCTTAGTGGATTGAGATTAGTATTCTTAGATAAATGGTTTGTCATCTTACAAAGTTGGTTAAAGGGTTTTGAGGGAATGTGTATAAAAATGGGTGTTAGTTGGTGTTGATGAAGGTTATAAATGGAAAACAAATGTAAGTGGATGGATGAGACAAGTGAAATTTGTGGGAGACTTTCTGATGAATTAGTAAAAACGGGAAAAATTGTATGTGATGTGGGTAGAGTGAGGATGAGATTGTGTGAGTGTGAAGGGAGATGGGAGTGAAGAAAAGAGAGGAAAATTGCAGTAAATTTGTTGTTATTATCGAAAGAGTGGAACTTTTTGTTCTGTTACACGAAAACGAAAAATGTGTGTGTGTGTGTGTGTGTGTGTGTGTGTGTGTGTGTCTATGCGTGCATGCGTGTGTGAGTGTGAGTGTGTGTGTGTGTGTGTGTACTCACCTAATTGTACTCACCTAATTGTGGTTGCGCTCGTTATTTGTTCGTCGCCCCTGTTTACTTCGTCCCTTTTCTCTTCGTCTGCATTCACTCTTGAGGGGTCGAGACTCAGCTCCTGGCCCCGCCTCTTCGCTGTCTGCTACTGGGTCTCTGCTCTCCCTGCTCCATGAGCTTTATCATACCTTGTCTTAAAACTATGTATGGTTCCTGCCTCCACTATATCTTTCTCTAGACTATTCCACTTCCTGACTACTCTGTGGCTGAAGAAATGCTTCCTAACATCCCTTTGACTCATCTGAGTCTTCAGCTTCCAGTTGTGTCCCCTTGTTTCTGTGTTCCCTCTCTGGAACATCCTGTCACTGTCTACCTTGTCAATTCCCCGCAGTATTTTGTATGTCGTTATCATGTCTCCTCTGACCCTTCTTTCCTCCAGTGTTGTTAGTCCTATTTCCCTCAACCTTTCTTCATAAGACAGACCCCTGAGTTGTGGAACTAACCTTGTCGCAAACCTTTGCACTTTCTCTAGTTTCCTTACGTGCTTGACCAGGTGTGGGTTCCAGACTGGTGCTGCATATTCTAGTATGGGCCTGACGTACACGGTATACAGTGTCTTGAACGATTCCTTGTTAAGGTAACGGAACGCTAATCTTAGGTTTGCCAGTCGCCCATATGCTGCCGCAGTTATCTGGTTGATGTGTGCCTCCGGAGACTGCTTGGCGTTATACTCACTCCAAGGTTTCTCCTTGCCGAGGTTTGTAGCCTTTGTCCGCCTAGCTTGTACTCTGTCAGCGGTCTTCTTTGCCCTTCTCCGATCCTCATGACTTTGCATTTGGAGGGATTGAATTCGAGAAGCCAATTGCTAGACCAGATGTCGAGCTTGTCCAGGTCTGTTTGCAGCCCTGCCTGGTCCTCTTCCGATGTGATTCTCCTCATTATTTTCACATCATCCGCGAATAGAGACACTTCTGAGTCTATCCTGTCCGTCATGTCATTTACATATACCAGGAATAACACTGGTCCTAGGACTGACCCCTGCGGTACACCGCTCGTCACAGGCGCCCACTGTGATACCTCACCACGCACCATGACTCGTTGCAGTCTTCCTTTGAGGTATTCCCTGATCCATTCCAGTGCCCTTCCTGTTATACCTGCTTGTTCTTCCAACTTCTTTACTAATCTCATGTGAGGAACTGTGTCGAAGGCCTTCCTGCAGTCCAGGAAAATGCAATCAACCCACCCTTCTCTCTCCTGCCTTACCTCTGTTACTTTATCATAGAACTCCAGGAGGTTTTTACACAGGATTTGCCTTCCCTGAATCCGTGCTGCCTGGTGTTTATTATCCTGTTCAGCTCGAGGTGTTCCACCATTCTTTTCCTGATGATTTTCTCCAGGACTTTGCACACTATACATGTAAGTGACACCGGTCTATAGTTTAGTGCCTCTTTTCTGTCTCCTTTTTTAAAGATGGGGACTACGTTGGCCTTCTTCCATACCTCAGGTAGCTGCCCAGTTTCAAGGGATGTGTTGAATATTATGGTAAGTGGCACACTCAGTACCTCAGCTCCTTCCCGAAGAACCCACGGGGAGATATTGTCCAGACCCATCGCCTTTGAGGTATCAAGGTCACTGAGTAACTGCTTCACTTCCTCCTCAGTTGTGTGTATGCCCTCTAGCACTTGGTACATCCCTTGTTGGTGACGAACCCCGTCCTGTCTACCCAGCTGCCTTCCTTCCTCCATTGTGAATACTTCATTAAATCTCAAGTTGAGCTCCTCACATACCTCTTGATCATTACTTGTGAGTTCCCCATCTTCTCTCCTCAGCCTTATCACCTGGTCCTTGACTGTTGTCTTCCTTCTGATGTGACTGTACATCAGTTTTGGGTCGGACTTAACTTTCGATGCTATGTCATTTTCGTACTGTTTCTGGGCCTCCCTCCGTACTTGTGCATACTCGTTTCTAGCTCTTCTACTAATCTCTCTGTTTACCTGGGTTCTTTGCCTTCTGTACCGTTTCCATTCTCTGATACTTTGAGTCTTTGCCTCCCTGCACCTTTGGGTAAACCAGGGGCTCTTTCTGGCCTTCCCATTTAATCCTTTGCCTCTGTGTGTGTGTGTGTATGTGTACTCACCTATTTGTGGTTGCAGGGGTCGAGTCATAGCTCCTGGCCCCGCCTCTTCACTGATTGCTACTAGGTCCTCTCTCTCCCTGCTCCATGAGCTTTATCAAACCTAGTCTTAAAACTATGTATGGTTCCTGCCTCCACTATGTCGCTTTCCAAGCTATTCCACTTCCTGACAACTCTATGACTGAAGAAATACTTCCTAACATCCCTTTGACTCATAGGAGTCTTCAACTTCCAATTGTGACCCCTTGTTTCTGTGTCCCCTCTCTGGAACATCTTGTCTCTGTCCACCTTATCTATTCCTCGCAGTATTTTATATGTCGTTATCATGTCTCCCTAACCCTCCTGTCCTCTAGTGTCGTCAGGCCGATTTCCCTTAACCTTTCTTCGTAGGACAATCCCTTAGCTCTGGGACTAGTCTTGTTGCAAACCTTTGCACTTTCTCTAATTTCTTGACGTGCTTGACCAGGTGTGGGTTCCAAACTGGTGCTGCATACTCCAGTATGGGCCTGACGTATATGGTATACAGAGTCTTGAATGATTCCTTGGTGAGGTATTGGAACGCTATTCTTAGGTTTGCCAGCCGCCCGTATGCTGCAGCAGTTATCTGATTGATGTGTGCCTCAGGAGATGTGCTCGGTATTATACTCACCCCAAGATCTTTTCTTTGAGTGAGGTTTGCAGTCTTTGGCCACCTAGACTATACTCTGTCTGCGGTCTTCTTTGCCCTTCCCCGATATTCATGACTTTACATTTGGCAGGGTTAAATTCAAGGAGCTAGTTACTGGACCAGGCTTGCAGCCTGTCCAGGTCTCTTTGTATTCCTGCCTGATCCTCGACTGATTTGATTCTTCTCATTAACTTCACATCATCTGCAAACAGGGACACTTCTGAGTCTATCCCTTCCGTTATGTCATTCACATATACCAAAAACAGTACAGGTCCTAGGACTGACCCTTGTGGAACTCCACTCGTCACAGGTGCCCACTCTGACATCTCGTCACGTACCATGACTCGTTGTTGCCTCCCTGTCAGATATTCTCTGATCCATTGCAGTGCTTTTCCTGTTACGTGTGCCTGATCCTCTAGCTTTTGCATTAATCTCTTGTGAGGAACTGTGTCGAACGCCTTCTTGCAGTCCAAAAATGCAGTCTATCCACCCCTCTCTCGTGTCTTACTTCTGTTACCTTGTCATAAAACTGCAGTAGGTTTGTGACACAGGATTTTCCTTCCCTGAAACCATGCTGGTTGTCGTTTATAAGCTTGTGTCTTTCTAGGTGCTCCACCATTCTCCTCCTGATGATCTTCTCCATGACTTTGCATACTATACACGTCAGTGACACAGGTCTGTAGTTTAATGCCTCGTGTCTGTCTCCTTTCTTAAAATTGGGACTACATTTGCCATCTTCCACGCCTCAGGTAGTTGCCCAGTTTCAATGGATGTGTTGAAGATTTGTGTTAGTGGCACACACAACATCTCTGCTCCTCTCTAAGGACCCACGGAGAAATGTTGTCCGGTCCCACCGCTTTTGAGGTATCGAGTTCACATAGCAGCTTCTTCACCTCCTCCTCGGTTGTGTGTATTTCATCCAGCACTTGTTGGTATACCTCCTATTCTGAATTCCTGGGGTCCTTCCTGTCTCCTGTGTAAATATTCTTTAAATCTCATGTTGAGCTCCTCACATACCTCTTGGTCGTTTATTGTGAACTCCCCCCCTTCCTTTCTCAGCCTGATTACCTGGTCCTTGACTGTTGTTTTCCTCCTGATGTGGCTATACAGCAGCTTCGGGTCAGACTTGACTTTTGATGCTATATCATTTTCATATTGTCGCTGAGCCTCCCCTTTTTACCTGTGCATATTCGTTTCTGGCTCTTCGGCTAATCTCTTTATTTTCCTGGGTCCTTTGTCTTCTGTACTTTTTCCATTCTCTATTACACTTACTTTTTGCCTCCCTACACCTCTGGGTGAACCAAGGACTCGTTCTGGTCTTCCCATTACTTCTGTTTCCCTTGGGGACAAACCCTCCTCTGCCTCTTTGCATTTGGTTGTCACATATTCCATCATTTCTTTTACTGGTTTTCCTGCCAATTTCTCTCCCACTGAACGTCTTGTAGGAAGTTCCTCATGCCTGTGTAGTCCCCCTTTTGTAGTTTCGTTTCTCCTTCCTATTCCTGCTCCCTCTCCACTTGTAGCTCAACTATATAATCAAACACAGAACCAAATGATCACTAGCTCCAAGGGGCCTTTCATACGTGATATCCTCGATGTCCGAACTACTCAAGGTGAATACTAGGTCGAGTCTTGCTGGATCATCCCACCTCTCTTTTGGTAGTGTCTCTAACATGTTGATGCATGAGGTTTTCCAGTACCACATCCATCATCTTGGCTCTCCATGATTCAGGACCCCCATGGGGCTCCAGGTTTTCCCAATCAATCTCTTTGTGATTGAAATCACCCATAACTAGTAACTTTGCTCTCCCCATGTGGGCTCTTCTGGCTACCTCGGCTAGTGTGTCTACCATTGCTCTGTTGTGTGTGTGTTGTGTGTGTGTGTGTGTGTGTGTGTGTGTGTGTGTGTGTGTGTGTGTTCTATGCGTGCATGCGTGTGTGAGTGTGAGTGTGTGTGAGTATTTTAAAGAATAGGTTGAGTATACATATTTTATATCTAGACATTAATTCTCTCTATACCAGTGCTACACTAGGATTCCTACGAAATTGTTTATCAATGGAGAGAACAAAAATTGAGTGTTGGTGGTAGTGAGTAGAGAGAGAGAGCAGATCATGATCTGAGGCGCTTCCTTGGGATGACCTGTGATCTTATCTGAGGTAAATCAGAGAAGATCACAGACGGATCTCGCCAGTCATATCAGGTCATTTGAGCAGAAGACATCTAGAGTTGAGTTTGGGGGGGGGTGAAGAGAGAGTGGAAGTTATAAAACGTTGTGGTTATTATAACATCTAAAAATTTGTCGTATTAACGAAATTAAGGTCTTAAATCGTGGTATGTAAAATTGTGACAAGTGAAATTGAGGGTGACTTTCTGAAGAATTAAATAAAAATGGGAAAAATTGTAAGTTTTGTGGATGAACTAGAGGTCTTAATTCGTGATATGTAAAAAAAAATTGAATTAGAGAAAATGTTTTCCCTAATTTTAGTCAGTGAGATTTATTACGCGTATGGGGACTTCTTTTTTTACCTGAAAAAATTGTTAACGAAAGAGTGGAACTTTTTATTCTGTTTCCCGAAAACCTGGAAAATGTATATGAAATTTGTTGAACTGGAGAAAAATGTAATGTTTCCCCTATGTTGTATATGAAAAGAGTGGAAAATAAATGATGAAAATAATATTGTGTATTAGTGTTATCATGTTTTAACATGTTTTACTTGTGATGACGTCACCCCCCCACTTTCCTTAGTTCATTTAACTTAAAGAGAAGAAATAATATTACTCAGAGTTCAGTGAGGTCACACCTCGCTTGTTTCAACTTGTTGTACTCCCGTAGGGGGAGGCCATGCCCCATAGGGGGGAAATTTTACCATGCCCATAAGGGGGGAATCTTCAATCTTGATCCAAGAAAATGGAGCATTCAAAAAATGGTATTCATGAAAATCGAGGTAAAAAGGGGAAACTTGTTTATTCGATGGAGGTCTTGATCCAAGGAAGTGGAGGTCTTGATCTGAGGAATTGGAGGGTAAAGTCAAATTTTTTTTGTTTGTATTGCCAATATTGATAAATTTTAAGGGATATCCCATAGGGGGAACCTTTACCATACCCCCTCACCATTTTGAATGCTTACCCCCATAGGGGGGACCTCAAAACTTGATCCAAGGAAGTGGAGACTACAAAAA
>WNWK01029710.1:0-24144 GCA_009830355.1 Cherax destructor
AAAACCATATGCCTCCATTCACTCCTTTCAAATACGCTCACACATGCTTGCTGGAAATCCAAGCCCCTCGCACACAAAACTTCCTTTACCCCCTCCCTCCAACCTTTCCTAGGCCGACCCCTACCCCGCCTTCCCTCCACTACAGATTTATACACTCTGAAATCACTCTGTCTCGTTCCATTCTCTACATGTCCAAACCACCTCAACAACCCTCCTCAGCTCTCTGGACAATCGTTTTGGTAATCCGCACCTCCTCCTAATTTCCAAACTCCGAATTCTCTGCATTATATTCACACCACACATTGACCTCAGACATGACATCTCCACTGCCTCCATTGGAGTGGAGATGGGAAGTGGAGATTGGGAAACATAAATGTTTCCCAATGTTTTGTGTCAGTCACAATAAGATAGTGAGGTGGTGAGAGTGTGGGTTCCAATGTTCACATTTGGTTATAATAATATACATTATTAAAAATATTATACCAAACGTTTCCTCATGATGAATGTAATAGTAAAATGGTAATGTGTAGGTCTCTTTAGGGTAGATGGGATTGTAGGGGGGGGGTCAAGTTTTTATGGATTACCATTGTGTTATTAAATACATAACGTCTTTGTGCTTTTTTGGCAGTAAGTAACGTACGAGGTGCCTAAATATGTAAGTTATATATTGTTAAGTGCTTATTGTCAGAACTTTGCATTGTATGTTTTTCCATAGTTTGCTGATTTTTGTACATTCGGTTGTTGGTTTGTTTTTGCGATAACCTTATTTGTTATAAGGTGTCATATTGATGGGTATATTTTGTATATTTCGTTTACATTAAATATTATAAAAAAAATTCTCATGATTGTTATGGGAATAGGCACATTTAATGTGCAGATTTCTTTTAGGGTAGGTGAGGGTGAAGGAAGGGGGGTCATTTTTTTATAATTCTCGATTTGATGTTAAATAAATTACGTGTTTTCTTACTGGCAGTTAGAATTGTTCATGATGCCAATGATATGTATTTTTATATTATCTTGTGCTTTATTGTCAGTATGTTGCATTGTATTCGGGTTTCATTGTATTCCGATGGTGACTTTTTTTTTTTACTTGGAATTTTGAAGCCGAGATTCATGTGTGTTTATACACATGGGTGTTTGGTTGTATTATTGTAATATCCTGTACTGGTTATAAGGTTATATTGATTTGTGTGTATGTATTATGTCAGTTTTAAATAAAATATAAAAAAATCAAAGATGATACTTACAATAACAGTTTCTGAGAATTCAACTTTCATCTTAATACCGTACAACGTGACCAAAGTAAATACATTCTCAAGAGAGAAGTTAGGTCAAATAAGAACGATCCCAAGTGGACGAACAGAAGACTAACAACTATGAGGAGAGAAAAGAGAAATTTATAGGAGCATCAGAAGAGATGAGAACCTTGTTGACTAATACAAACATTTTAAGAAGTTAAAAAAGGGGATTAGGAAAGCTAAATATGATTATGAAAATTAAGTAGATAGAGAATCAAAGACAAATAAAAAAGGTTCTTTCAAAAGCATTGGACAAAGATCAGGGAAAATATAAAACCACTAAAAATTAGGTCTGGACAGCTTACTGATAATGAGCAGGAAATATGCTCTCTCTTTAATAGTTATTTCTTGTCAGTTTTCACACAAGAAGATATAAATAATGTACCAGTAACCAATAATTATTCAGGCTCTGAAGAAAACAAATTAAGTAATATTACAGTCACGATTTTAGGGTAAGTTTCTGGTGCTGATTCCGAATATGTCATCAGTTTAACTTGATTGGCTCTAGTTTCTGATAAATTTGGTGTCCCATTGATCAGGTGGGGTTAACTTACAAATCGCATTGAATTACTTTTTAAATCAAGAAAGCAAGCAAGAAGTTTACCAACTTCAGATCAACACAAACAGACATCTTATGTTCAGGATAGCAAAGCTTCTGCAAGACCAATTTGATATTTACATATGTATTCTTCTTTAACCTTTGTTGAGTGTACATTTGGAAGAGATGCATATTGGTTACCAGTGTGCAATAATACACATTTCAGGCTTCTAATGGAGCTGTCTATAAACAGTCTCAAATCTCCTGGTGGATATTCAAGTACTGAAGTTCTTCATCTTGGCTGAAGTAAGGAAGGAGTTCAACCTCTCATTTTCGATAAGCTGTTATTTTAACTTCTTTAGTCTGGATGCTAAAAGTTCAGATGCTTCCTTTGACAGACTGAGGTCATGTATCAGATCACTGAGCTCTTCTTGGAGAACTGCTGGGCTGTTGAAATACATCATATTCACTTCCACTGCTATCACCTGTGTTACATCCTAAACCCTGAGTTTCTTCAACATCTGAGAACGGAAGGTCAGGTAGTGTTGTAAACACTGGTATGTGAGTATTTTCACTCTGCGACACAGGTCACATTGCTGACTCCAAATCAGCATATTCACATTGACTTTCTTGCATCAATTGAAACCTTTCACTTTCACCATAAAGAAATAACAATCGTCGCGGTGGTTTCTCGGCTCTCCACTCCATAGTCACACCCAACCTGAAACTTTGCCTTTGCCTGGCTTTCCACTGTTGTAAGCATTCTACTCAGGTTTTGCAAATCATATGGAGAGCCCAATACCTGTGTTGCTCTCCAGCGCCACTCCAAAATAAGGAAGATAAGCTTGCTTAACACAATACCAAATGTTTTTTCTTTGTTTTTGCAAAGAGTACTCGCAACAAATGTAGCAAAATGCATTGGGAATGTTTAAGCAGACTCTTCGTGAAGAACTCATGTTTCTCTGGAAAAAATAACAAAATTAAGGTTACAATATTGTCACGTGGACTTTGTTAATACAACTCCTTTCGATAAATATTAAATTATAAAAAAAATTCTAACCTTCATTAAAACTATTTGTATATACAAATTGCCACTACACATACCTATATATGTGTTACGGATAAGTTCCTTGTTAATTGAGGGCAGGTATGCAATATCTCACAAACTTGACCCAATCTGAAAATCCTACCGTCATTTTCGAATCCAGCAACACTAAAATACACTAAATTCTTTCAAATATCTTTCGCAACGAAATTATTTTGCTGTTGTTGACCAGTGATTAATTATCAAACTATTAGACAAATTAAAATAACTCCTGGGCCCCGACGAACAGTTTTCAATGGAACTTAAAGAACGCTAACGACTTTCTTTAACGCATTAATCCAGCCCGGGGTTGTGCGGAAGTGTGGACGATGGCTGATGTAATTCCTATTTTTAAATCAGGGGAAAGTCACTTCCATCATTAAGCCTGACGTCTATAATAGGCAAATTATTACAATTAGGTATAGATGATAATATTTGATGCCACCTTAATGAGCACAATTTGATTATTGAGCCTCAGCATGGATTCCCAAGAGGTCGTTAATGCTTAACAAATTTGCTAACATTCTTTAATAAAGCTACATAAAGAATATTATGTAGCTTATTCGGATTTCAGTAAAGCCATCGACAGAGTACATCACAAAAGACTGTTAAGGAAAGTGGCAGCTCATGGTATAGGCAGTCAAGTTCTATTGGTGTCAAGGCATGACTGACCAATAAGAAGCAAAGAGTTTGCATTTATGGGGTCAAGTCTGAATGGGGACCGATTACTAGTGGCATTCCACAAGGATTAGTTTTGGGCCCCTTGTATGGCTCACTGGCCCATACAAGGCAGTTCCTTCTTAAAACCAACCATATTTGTCAAAATAAGTTTGAATTTTATGTTCTATATGTAGATATATTTTTTGATAACACGAATTTATTAGCGTTTTTATATACACAGATAAAAAACAGAATGTTTATATTTGACAGTCATATTGGATTCATGAAATTTTTGCTTATTTTCTGTTTAAGGTTTCTATAGGATTTATATGTTTATATATGGACGAACTGAGTTCTGTTGAAGTTTTATGAGAATTATGTGACTACCACCAAGAGTCATCACCAGCACCATCAAGAGTCACCACCAGCACCACCAAGAGTCACCATCAGCACCACCAAGAGTCACCATCAGCACCACCAAGAGTCACCACCAGCACCACCAAGAGTCACCACCAGCACCACCAAGAGTCACAACCACCACCACCAAGAGTCACTACCAGCACCACCAAGAGTCACCACCAGCACCACCAAGAGTCACTACCAGCACCATCAATAGTCACCACCAGCACCACTAAGAGTCACCACCAGCACCACCAAGAGTCACTACCAGCACCACCAATAGTCACCACCAGCACCACCAAGAGTCACCACCCGCACCACCAAGAGTCCCTACCAGCACCACCAATAGTCACAACCACCAACACCAAGAGTCACTACCAGCACCACCAAGAGTCACCACCAGCACCACCAAGAGTCACTACCAGCACCATCAATAGTCACCACCAGCACCACTAAGAGTCACCACCAGCACCACCAAGAGTCACTACCAGCACCACCAAGAGTCACAACCACCACCACCAAGAGTCACCACCAGCACCACCAAGAGTCACCATCAGCACCACCAATAGTCACCATCAGCACCACCAAGAGTCACCACCAGCACCACCAAGAGTCACCACCAGCACCACTAAGAGTCACAACCACCACCACCAAGAGTCACCACCAGCACCACCAAGAGTCACCACCAGCACCACCAATAGTCACCACCAGCACCACCAATAGTCACCACCAGCACCACCAAGAGTCACTACCAGCACCACCAATAGTCACCACCAGCACCACCAAGAGTCACCACCAGCACCACCAAGAGTCACCACCAGCACCACCAAGAGTCACAACCACCACCACCAAGAGTCACCACCAAAACCACCAAGAGTCACCACCAGCACCACCAAGAATCACTACCAGCACCACCAATAGTCACCACCAGCACCACTAAGAGTCACCACCAGCACCACCAAGAGTCACTACCAGCACCACCAATAGTCACCACCAGCACCACCAAGAGACACCACCCGCACCACCAAGAGTCACTACCAGCACCACCATGAGTCACCACCAGCACCACTAAGAGTCACCACTAGTACCACCAAGAGTCACCA
This sequence comes from Cherax destructor, assembly GCA_009830355.1. Lineage (NCBI taxonomy): Eukaryota > Metazoa > Arthropoda > Malacostraca > Decapoda > Parastacidae > Cherax > Cherax destructor. The sequence continues at coordinate 5,083 of WNWK01029710.1, forward strand.
CCAGCACCAACAACAGTCACCACCAGCACCACCAACAGTCACCACCAGCACCACCAACAGTCACCACCAGCACCACCAGACACCATCAACACCACCAATAATACGACAACCACATCAACTACCAATCACTTTTACCAGTCACTTCTAATACCACAACCACCAACCAACACCACCTAAACAACCACCAACCAACACCAACACTACAACCACCAAACAACACCAACACTACAACCACCAACCAACACCACCACTACAACCACCAACCAACACCACCAACCAACACCATCTACAACCACCAACCAACACTACCATTACAACCACCAACGCCACCACTACAACCACCAACCAACACCACCATTACAACTAACAACACCACCACTACAACCACCAACCAACACCACCATTACAACCACCAACCAACACCACTACTACAACCACCAACCAACACCACCACTACAGCCATCAACCAACACCACCATTACAACCACCAACACCACCACAACAATCACCAACCAACACCAACATTACAACCACCAACCAACACCACTACTACAACCACCAACCAACACCACCACTACAGCCATCAACCAACACCACCACTACAACCACCAACCAACACCAGCACCACAACCAACTAACACCACTACTACAACCACCAAGAATAATAACTGTCAAATTACCCATCAACCAATACCGCCAAACAACTCCACAACCACGGTTACAAATAATCACCTCCATCACAACAGCATCCAACACCACCACCACCACCACCACCACCACCACCACCACCACCACCACCACCATAACTATCAGACACAATAACCAGCACCACAAATACCAATAAAATTAACAACAAATATAACTGCCAATTATATTAAACTCAACCACAACCATCAACCAGTACAACCATAAAAACTCCAACAACAATAACCACCACCACTACCACAAAATAATAAGACCACCACGAGAACTACCCATCTACAAGTCATAATAACCACCAATACAACAACAGCTCACAACCACCATCACCACAACCACCACAACCACCAACCGGCACCACCACCATAACCACCAACCAACACCAGCACCATAACCACCAACCAACACCACCCCAAAACCACCAACCAACACCACCACCACAACCACCAACCAACACCACCACCACAACCATCAACCAACACCACCACCACAACCACCACCATAACCACCAACCAACACCACTACCATAACCACCAACCATCACCACCACAACCACCAACCAACACCAACACCACAACCACCAACCAACACCACCACCAGCAACCATCACTACCCCCATAACCACCAACCAACACCACCACCACAACCACCAACCAGCACCACCACCATAACCACCAACCAACACCACCGCCTCAACCACCAACTAACACCACCACCATAGGCAGCATTCAGCATCACCAACACAACTACCAGTCACAGTAATTACCACCACAAACTACCACAATAACTACCTCCAAAACTTCATTCAATTACCACCATCACAACCACGAAACACAATAACCACAACCACAACCACCAACCACAATAATCATTATCATAACACCAACCACAGAAACAACCACCAACCACAAAACCACCATCATAACCACCAACAGCAATAACCACTATTACAACACCTACAACTCAACTACCAGTCACAATAACCACCACCACAACCACGTCTCACAACAATTACCACCACAGCTAACAGTAACAATTAGCATCACCACAGCTAACAGTCACAATAACGACCACCACAAATAACAGTCACAATAACTACTATCACAACCACCAGTCACAATAACTACCACTACAACCACCAGTCACAATAACCACCATCACAACCACCAGTCACAATACCTACCACCACAACTAACAGTCACAATAACTACCACCACAACTACCATTCACAATAACTACAACAACTACCACCAGTGACAATAACTACTACAACAACCAGCAGTGACAATAACTACCACCACAATCACCAGTGACAATAACCACCATCACAACCACCAGTCACAATAACCACCATCACAACCACCAGTCACAATAACGACCACCACAACCACCAGTCACAATAACCACCACCACAACCACCAGTCACAATAACCACCATCACAACCACCAGTCACAATAACCACCACCACAATCACCAGTCACAATAACCACCACCACAACCACCAGTCACAATAACCACCATCACAGCCACAAGTCACAATAACCGCCATCACAACCACCAGTCACAATAACCACCTCTTATAATCACTCATAATTCTCCACCAAAAAACAATGTTCACCATTTAAATTATTATTCCGAACAATTCAACTATTCGTGCTGCCTTATTAAATATTCGAGTCAATTATCATGTAGGTGTTTTTAACAAGTGTCAGAGTACAGATCAAAGGTTTGAAAGTACTCGTGACAGAGTTTGGGAACGAATTTACCTGTTCTCACGTGAAGAAATTCACTCCAGAATTACCTGATATTATTCTGTTAGAACATTCAATCGATGAAAATAAGTAATAGGTGTTTTAGTATATTTTTGAAAGACTACCTGTTTTATAATAGCGTGTTGACCAGGCTTACTGTTCTATTATGACGTGTTGATCAGGCTTACTGCTCTATTATGACGTGTTGACCAGGCTTACTGTTCTATTATGACGTGTTGACCAGGCTTACTGTTCTATTATGACGTGTTGACCAGGCTTACTGCTCTATTATGACGTGTTGACCAGGCTTACTGTTCTATTATGACGTGTTGACCAGGCTTACTGTTCTATTATGACGTGTTGACCAGGCTTACTGTTCTTTTATGACGCGTTGATCAGGCTTACTGTTCTATTATGACGTGTTGATCAGGCTTACTGTTCTATTAAGACGTGTTGACCAGGCTTACTGTTCTATTATGACGTGTTGACCAGGCTTACTGTTCTATTATGACGTGTTGACCAGGCTTACTGTTCTATTATGACGTGTTGACCAGGCTTACTGCTATATTATGACGTGTTGACCAGGCTTACTGTTATATTATGACGTGTTGACCAGGCTTACTGTTCTATTATGACGTGTTGACCAGGCTTACTGTTATATTATGACGTGTTGACCAGGCTTACTGTTATATTATGACGTGTTGACCAAGCTTACTGTTCTATTATGACGTGTTGACCAGGCTTACTGTTATATTTTGACGTGTTGATCAGGCTTACTGTTCTAATATGACGTGTTGACCAGGCTTACTGTTCTATTATGACGTGTTGACCAGGCTTACTGTTATATTATGACGTGTTGACCAGGCTTACTGTTCTATTATGACGTGTTGACCAGGCTTACTGTTCTATTATGACGTGTTGACCAGGCTTACTGTTATATTATGACGTGTTGACCAAGCTTACTGTTCTATTATGACGTGTTGACCAGGTTTACTGTTCTATTATGACATGTTGACCAGGCTTACTGTTCTATTATGACGTGTTGACCAGGCTTACTGTTCTATTATGACGTGTTGACCAGGCTTACTGTTCTATTATGACGTGTTGATCAGGCTTACTTTTCTATTATGACGTGTTGACCAGGCTTACTGTTATATTATGACGTGTTGACCAAGCTTACTGTTCTATTATGACGTGTTGACCAGGCTTACTGTTCTATTATGACGTGTTGATCAGGCTTACTGTTCTATTATGATGTGTTGATCAGGCTTACTGTTCTATTATGACGTGTTGACCAGGGCGCGTCTCAAGCGGTGTTCCACAGGGGTCAGTTTTGGGCCCCCTGTTGTTTACAATTTACATAAACGACATAGATGAGGGAATAAATAGTAACATAAGTAAATTTGCTGATGACACCAAAATAGGTCGTCCAATTCATTCAAATGAGGACATTAGAGCACTCCAGGATGATTTGAATAGACTGATGCAGTGGTCGGAGAAGTGGCAGATGCAGTTTAATGTAAACAAATGCAAAGTTCTAAATGTTGGGCAGGACAATAACCATACCACATATAAGCTGAATAATGTAGATCTTATTACTTGTGATTGCGAGAAGGATTTAGGAGTTCTGGTTAGTAGTAATCTGAAGCCAAGACAACAGTGCATAAGTGTTCGCAATAAAGCTAACAGAATCCTTGGCTTCATATCAAGAAGTATAAATAATAGAAGTCCTCAGGTTGTTCTACAACTCTATATATCTTTGGTTAGGCCTCATTTAGATTATGCTGCACAGTTCTGGTCACCGTATTACAGAATGGATATAAATGCACTGGAAAACGTACAAGGAGGATGACAAAGTTTATCCCATGTATCAGAAATCTTCCCTATGAGGATAGACTGAGGGCCCTGAATCTGCACTCTCTAGAAAGGCGTAGAATTAGGGGGGATATGATTGAGGTGTATAAATGGAAAACAGGAATAAATAAAGGGGATGTAAATAGCGTGCTGAAAATATCCAGCCAAGACAGGACTCGCAGCAATGGTTTCAAGTTGGAAAAGTTCAGATTCAGGAAGGATATAGGAAAGCACTGGTTTGGTAATAGAGTTGTGGATGAGTGGAACAAACTCCCGAGTACCGTCATAGATGCTAAGACGTTGTGTAGTTTTAAAAATAGGTTAGATAAATACATGGGTGGGTGTGGATGGGTGTGAATTTGGACCTGACTAGCTTGTATTACCAGGTCAGTAGCTGTACTAATTCCTTAAGTGGAAGTGACCTGACCAGGTGGTCGGCTGACCAGGTGGTCAACTAGACAATTATATGAGTGGGTGCGGTTGGGTGTGAGTTGGTCCTGAATAGCCTGTGCTAGGTCAGATGCAGTGTTCCCTCCTTAAGTGAATGTAACCTGACCTGGCTGGGTCGGGGCTTAAGCCGTTGCAGATTTGGACCTGCCTCGCATGGGCCAGTAGGCCTGCTGCAGTGTTCCTTCTTTCTTATGTTCTTATGTTCTTATATTATGACGTGTTGATCAGGCTTACTGTTCTATTATAACGTGTTGACCAGGCTTACTGTTATATTATGACGTGTTGACCAGGCTTACTGTTCTATTATGACGTGTTGACCAGGCTTACTGTTATATTATGACGTGTTGACCAGGCTTACTGTTATATTATGACGTGTTGACCAGGCTTACTCTTTTATTATGACGTGTTGACCAGGCTTACTGTTATATTATGACGTGTTGACCAGGCTTACTGTTATATTATGACGTGTTGACCAAGCTTACTGTTCTATTATGACGTGTTGACCAGGCTTACTGTTATATTATGACGTGTTGATCAGGCTTACTGTTCTATTATGACGTGTTGATCAGGCTTACTGTTCTATTATGACGTGTTGACCAGGCTTACTGTTATATTATGACGTGTTGATCAGGCTTACTGTTCTAATATGACGTGTTGACCAGGCTTACTGTTCTATTATGACGTGTTGACCAGGCATACTGTTCTATTATGAACGTTTGACCAGGCTTACTGTCCTATTATGACGTGTTGACCAGGCTTACTGTTCTATTATGACGTGTTGACCAGGCTTACTGTTCTATTATGACGTGTTGACCAGGCTTACTGTTCTATTATGACGTGTTGACCAGGCTTATTGTTCTATTATGACGTGTTGACCAGGCTTATTGTTCTATTATGGCGTGTTGACCAGGCTTACTGTTCTATTATGACGTGTTGACCAGGCATACTGTTCTATTATGACGTGTTGACCAGGCTTACTGTCCTATTATGACGTGTTGACCAGGCTTACTGTTCTATTATGACGTGTTGATCAGGCTTACTGTTCTATTATGACGTGTTGACCAGGCTTATTGTTCTATTATGACGTGTTGACCAGGCTTACTGTTCTATTATGATGTGTTGACCAGGATTACTGTTCTATTATGACGTGTTGACCAGGCTTACTGTCATATTATGACGTGTTGACCAGGCTTACTGTTCTATTATGACGTGTTGACCAGGCATACTGTTCTATTATGACGTGTTGACCAGGCTTACTGTCCTATTATGACGTGTTGACCAGGCTTACTGTTCTATTATGACGTGTTGATCAGGCTTACTGTTCTATTATGACGTGTTGACCAGGCTTATTGTTCTATTATGACGTGTTGACCAGGCTTATTGTTCTATTATGACGTGTTGACCAGGCTTATTGTTCTATTATGACGTGTTGACCAGGCTTACTGTTCTATTATGATGTGTTGACCAGGTTTATTGTTCTATTATTACGTGTTAACCAGACTTACTGTTCTATTATGACGTGTTGACCAGGCTTACTGTCCTATTATTACGTGTTAACCAGACTTACTGTTCTATTTTGGCTGTTAAACAGGCTTCCTGGCCTACTTTGTAGTGTTGAACAGACATACTATTTTATTTTGGCTCATGAACAGGCTTTCTGCCCTATTTTGGCTTGTTGAACATGCTTACTGTTCTATTTTGGCAAATTGAACAGGCTTGCTGTTCTATTTTGGCGTCATGAGCAGGCGTACTGTTCTGTTCTGTTTTGGTGTCATGAGCACGCTTACTGTTGTATTTTGGCATGTTAAATAGGCTTACTCTTCTATTTTGGTGTGTTGAACAGACTTACTGGTGTTCTATTTTGGCGTGTTAAAGAGACTTGCTGTTCTATTTTAACGTGTTGAACATAGTAACTTTTATTTGGGGTGTAGAACAGGCTAACTGTTCTATTTTCGTGATAAGAACAGACTTACTATGTTGAACAGATGAATTGAATAGTTTATAAATCTGTATTGGAGAGAAGGGGTCGGGATTACCCGAAGAAAGGCTGTAGGAAGGGGAGATGGAGGTTTTGTGTGCGATGCAAATGGATTTTAGGACAAGAGGAGCTGTTAAAGTGTGACCAAGGAAATAACTGAGAAGAGATTCAGAAAAACTGAATAGCTGGAATTGAGTTCTGAAGGTGAGAGGAATAGTGCTTAAACTTTGTGGTGTGGGTGAAATGGGGAAGTGTGGAGGACCGAATGAGAGACCTTGCTCTGGCAGGTGTTTATGTATGTTTATATATCAATAACAACACTGCATTAGCCAACGACTCGAACCCATGTTGTACTGGCCAGCCTCATGGTGAGCTAGAACTACATGACGCCTTAAACCACATGACCACCCAATCCTACAAGAATAGCGCAGCGAATTCCAGTGAAGGCGGTCCTTTGGGAACGTACTAGCTTGGACATCCTCCTCTTTTCTGCAATTTTGCAAACTCCTGATGATGTGCTGATTGCAACACGAAAGGCCTAGAGCTATCATTCTACTCCCCGTGTTTTGTGCATATATATATATATATATATATATATATATATATATATATATATATATATATATATATATATATATATATATATATATATATATATAAAATATATATGTAATCAGTAACGAGTGGTATTGATCAATAACTACACTGCACTAGCAAGCTAGTGCAGTGCCAAAGCATCATTGGTTCGACCCCTGGCTAGTGCAGTGTAGTTATTGATCAATACCTCTCGTTCGTGGTTACAATAATATATATATACTGTCGTTGAGCTAGTACACCAAACAGGAGAAGAATGAAATTAGCTTAGAGACGTCCACACCACCGTATGTCTTTGGGTAGCGAGTACAACATTCAGTTCTACTGGATGCGCTACTCTTAATCTCACTTGTATCCCAAAAATGAACTGCAGTCCAGGGGCAGACACAATATAATTAGGGCTTTCCTATTCGAGGTAGTAATTTGCGAGCATTACTCCCGAACCAAGTGAGTACCACTTCGCATTTCAGATAATAGTAAAATGCAGGATATTTGCTCCTTTGTGGCAAATTGTAACAACTCACTTGTCATTCCACAGCCCAGGAATAGGGAATCGACTAAATCGTAGGAGACTCTTGAACAGCGGCTGCAAGACGTATGAGTCATCTCTGAAGCTAAGTATTTCTAATTAGTATATTATGTCAGAAAGTAGACTTGGCTGGTAAATTCTTTATAGGAATCTTTACTTCAGCATTCACCGTCTTCCATGCTCGTCTACGATGCATTTCTCTAATTGTGTGAAGATCAAACTAAGAAGTTGGACAGTAAATAACTCGTCCAAACCGGCACTTGCATCTACTGTTAGCAGCAGAGTGCAGGTCAAATTTAATGCGATTCTGAAGATCCAATCTGCTTTCATTGGTTTGCAGTGACAACATTGAAGCTGAAAAGTTAATCACTACCAACGCTACAACCACTCTGCATGAACAAGGATTTCAAATCATATCTTCCCCAGCTTTGAGGGCCAAGAGAAAGGTGTTCCTCAAATGGCTGGACAAATTTATCACAACCCAACCTGTCGAAGAAATTAATACATCAATAGACGACCAGAACCCTTGGGCCTCTGTGGACCACATTACCGGAATACCCAACGCTTCCTCTATGCTAAAGGTCACCTTAACTCGCCGAGAGAATGGCAATCCATTACTTATACATCAACCCAAAATACGTTGAGGCCGAGAGATTCCAACACATTATGCAATATTACAACTGCTACTCTTATTTGTATACCACCCAGGATTAAACATAGGAAAGTTAGTATAGGCATCCTAGTTGGATGGATCTTATTGAAGCTAGCTGGCCAAGTGGCTTACGCGACGGTTTTGAGACTCTCTGACCGCGGGTTTGAACCCCACCCGTGGTATGGTTTGTTTACAATAGTGTCATTACGATTTCGTGAGTCACCCAGGATTGTCATCTCACAGATAAAAAAAAAAATTCTTCTCGACCTGTGGCAGTGAAGGACATGATTTCAAGGCTCGTTCCACCACTGCTCCACCAAGATGTGGACCTGACTTAACTCAGTGGTGGACCTGACTTAACTCAGTGGTGGACATGACTTAACTCAGTGGTGGACCTGACTTAACTCAGTGAAGACGTGTATTATGTGCTCTCTGTGAATCTGAAGAACATAAGAAAGGAGGAACACTGCAGCAGGCCTGTTGGCCCATACTAGGCAGGTCCTTCACATTCCATCCCACTAACAGAATATTTGTTCAACCTAATTTTCAATGCTACCCAAGAAAAAAGCTTTGATAATTTTATTTACTCATGTGCAATTCCCACTCAAATCCAACCCCTCTCACTCATGAATTTATCCAACCTAAATTTAAAACTACCCAAGGTCCTTGCTTCAATAACCCTACTAGGCAGACTGTTCCACTCATCAACTACCCTATTTCCAAACCAATACTTTCCTATATCCTTTCTAAATCTAAACTTATCTAACTTGAATCCATTATTGCGGGTTCTCTCTTGGAGAGATACCCTCAAGACCTTACTTATATCCCCTTTGTTAATACCCATTTTCCACTTGTATACCTCGATCATGTCTCCCCTCATTCTACGTCTTACAAGTGAATGTAATTTAAGGGTCTTCAATCTTTCTTCGTAAGGAAGATTTCTAATGCTATGTATTAATTTAGTCATTCTACGCTGAATGTTTTCTAACGAATTTATGTCCATTCTGTAATATGGAGACCAGAACTGAGCTGCGTAATCTAGGTGAGGCCTTACTAATGATGTATAAAGCTGTAATATAACCTCTGGACTTCTGTTGCTAACACTTCTTGATATAAATCCCAGTAATCTATTTGCCTTATTACGTACGCTTAGGCACTGCTGTCTTGGATTAAGGTTGCTGCTTACCATCACCCCCAAGTCCTTCTCGCAATCTGAATGGCTAAGTTCTACGTTATTTAACTTATAAGTGCTTTCATATCACTAGTAATCCCCTCGTCAAGGTCATTGATATATATTATAAATAACAACGGGCCTAGGACTGATCCCTGTGGAACACCACTTGTTACAAGTCCCCATTCGGATTTAACCCCATATATGCACACTCTCTGCTTCCTATTGGTGAGCCATGACTCGATCCATGACAGCACTTTTCCCCCAATGCCATGAGCTGCCACTTTCTTTAACAGTCTCTGGTGCGGTACTCTATCAAAAGCCTTACTAAAGTCTAAATAAACAATATCGAATTCTTTATCGTGATCAACAGCCTCAAAAGCTTTACTGAAGAAGGTTAATAAATTAGATAGGCAGGAACAGCCCCTCGTGAATCCATGCTGAGTATCATTAATCAAATTATGGTTATCTAGATGACTTCTAATAATATCAGCTATAATTGAATCTAGTAATTTGCCTACAATTGAGATCAGGGTTATTGGGCGGTAATTTGACGGTAGTGACTTGTCCCCTGCTTTAAATATAGGAATTACATTAGCCATCTTCCACATATCAGACACTACACCTGTTTGAAGAGATAAATTAAAAATGTTAGATAATGGTTCACAGAGTTCCATTTTGCATTCCTTAAGAACCCTTGCAAAAAGCTCATCAGGACCCGGCGATTTATTTTGTTTCAGTCGGTCTAGTTGTTTCATAACCATTTCGCTAGTGACTGTGATATTACATAATTTATCTTCTTCTGGGCCTCTGTAAAAATTAATTACTGGGATATTATTAGTGTCTTCCTGTGTGAAAACCGAGAGAAAATAATTATTAAAAATAGAGCACATATAATTCTCCTTGTCAGTAAGATGCCCAGAGGTATTTTTAAGGGGACCTATCTTATCCCTAACTTTTGTTCTATAAACCTGGAAAAAACTTTTTGTGTTAGTTTTTGAATCCCTAGCAACTTTAATTTCATAGTCCCTTTTAGCTTTTCTTATCCCCTTTTTAACGTCCCTCTTAATGTCAGTATACTGATTTATGAGATGACCCTCACCTCTCTTTATGTGCCTATAAATTCCTTTCTTCTGCCCTAAAAGATACTTGAGCCTATTATTCATCCATTTTGGGTCATTTCTACTTGATATAATTTCTTTATACGGGATAAATATTCTTTGGGCAGCCTGTATAATGTTAAGAAAACTCTCATATTGATACTTCTCTTTGTCACCCCAGTCCACAGTTCATAAGTGTTCTCTAAGTCCATTTGTTACAAAATGACACGATATCTATTAGTAATAGACATCTCCAGTGAACACTAGAAAGGATAGTTCTAGCATCCAGCCTGTTACTGGGCTTTTGCAACAAAGTCAGTATCCTGGTTCAGTTATCCGACATATTATATAGCTTAAGAGGATTGCAACTGATAAGGTACTAACCAAACAGATATTTAAAAGGTTTATTAACAAAGTGAGAAAATCTAGAGTAGCAAAGTAAATCAAATATAAAGATATTAATTAAGATATCAATTAGGAGGTTAATTAGGAGGGTAGCTCCTACACTGCTCTCCTATACAATGACTGTGCTGAGGGCACATATATATAAATGACTCAGAAGTACCATCAGGTACAATGTCAGTAATTACAATAATATATACAAATAAGAATAAATGTGTGTATGAGTGTACTCCCGGTAACTCTAAGACTCGACTCAACCAGTGTATGACTGAACATCTCTTAAGCTAGCTGCACTAACAAACTGACAACCAGAATAGCTTGATTGTCCAGTAAAATAACCAATTCGCAGAACAGCAATATAACAGGCAACAGCAACACAGCGTCAGGAACAAGGAGATAGAAAATCGACCCTAACTGGGGACCATCAGTAGATCCTCCAAAACAGTCACAAAACTCCCTTTCTACTGAAACTAGGTTCAGCATAAACAATCCCAAACTGTGGCGGTGCACAGATGCCTTATCGAAGTAGGTCCAGAGCTATAGCTTGAGACCTGAGTTGTATCAGAGTGTCAATGTGACACACAACCCAGAACAACGTCGAATAAGCACTGTCTAGTCTATTCTCTGTGAACAGAGTTACACAGAGTTCTGAGAAGTATGATTCGTCTCACCATCGAATGCATACTCTACCCAACAGAGTCTATTGTCGAGAAAACAAGTAGAAATAAGAGTGAGGTGTTGACTCGACGAGGGTCAACAGGCCAGAGAGAGAGAGGGAAGAGGAACCACCACCCAGCTCAGGTGTCGTCAGCGACTGACTCCTCCCAGCAACTAGACGGCGGCAGTATAACAGTAGTTTGCCAACTCCAAGGCAGTTACGACACTCTCGAGCACAACAAAATATTACATCCTACCTAATAAATAGAGCTAAGTCAAATAGGTCAAATAAGTCAAATAATAGTCCAATAATAGTATAAAGCACAATATTAACGATTTAGCTATTATCGAGAATATCAGCAATATAAAATTATAGAAAATGGAAATATACATATTATACATTGAGGCCCAATTCTGGGGGCGCAATACCATTATAATCTGCTAAGCGAAAATCTGGGACCGTTACTGAATTATCCCTACTACGATACATCCATTCAATGCTAAAGGTAATTGACTTGTGGTCGCTTGAGCCAAGTTCCTCTGTAGTTTCTAAATTATTAACAAGGGTTTCCTTGCTTGCCAGAACCAAGTCAAGTAGGTTATTTCCCCTTGTAAGTTCTGTCACAAACTGCTTCAAAAAGCAATCCTGAACTACTTCTAAAAAGTCGTTAGATTCTAAATTCCCTGTCAAGAAATTCCAATTAATCTGACTAAAGTTAAAGTCCCCTAGAATTACTACGTTATCGTGCCTTGTGGCCTTAACAATTTCCTCTCTAAGTATTCTCCCTTGTTCCCTATCTAAGTTTGGAGGACGGTAAATCACGCCTAAAATCAATTTTTCACACCCCTCTTAAAATTCTATCCAGACAGACTCTGTATGTGTTATTTCAGACTTTATACCCGTTTTTATGCAACAATTTAAATGATCACGGACATAGAGTGCAACCCCACCCCCCTTCCCGATACTTCTGTCTACTTGGAACAATTTAAAACCCTGAATGTCCTCTCTTGAGCTTTTCTACCAGCAGCTGAAGGAAGAACTGAGGGTAGCTAAGCTTGAGATACAGCGACTGACTGAGGAAAACAAGAGGATTCGTAGTAATCCTCCTGTTGAGAATCCTCAAGCCAAGAAAAGAACCTGGACAGTGGCTGGAACGCATGGGACAAAGTTAAGGATCAAGAGGACGGGTGGAGAGGTAGAAACAACGAAGACCCAGGAGAATGTTGTGGAAACATCGAACCCATTCACCGTGCTGCCCGATGAATGTGAGTCGACTTCTGGGAGCGTCACGACGAACGACACCAAGGAAGGTAAAAACATTGTTGTTGATGGGGACAGCCAGGTTAGGTACATGGATAGGGCATTATGTTTGAAGGATAGGAGTAGGAGACAGAGGGTTTGCTTTCCTGGGGATGGGACAGAGGATATTGTTAGCCGTCTGGACGACATCATGAGAGGTAATGGGAGCAATCGTATTATCTGTCTCAGTGCTGGAAGCAACGATGTTGGCAGACGTAGGAGTGAGGACCTGACTAGCAGGTTTAGGTCAGCAATAGACATAATTAGGAAGAAGGGTGGGAACCCTGTCATATGTGGTATTTTGCCAAGGAGAGGAGATGGAAATGAATGGCTGTCCAGGGCAATTGGTGTCAATTGCTGGCTGGACAAATACTGTAAAGAAAATGCAGTAACATTCAGTGACAACTGGGACCTCTTCTATGGCAGAAATGACATGTATGCCAGGGATGGGGTGGGGGCATTGGCAACTGCAGTGGAGGGAGCTGTTAGGGCTTTAAACTAGAAATAGTTAGTGGGATGGGTTTTAGGGGGAAAACAGTGAAGTCCCAGTGTAGTAATATTATAAGTTCTAGGAGAACTAGTAATAGGCAGAATAAGGTGGATACTGGAAAGCCAGTGGCACTAGATGACAAGGACAGTAATAGGTATAGCGGAAAAACAGAAATGAGCAGGAAGGGTAAAGAGAAAGGAGGGTCTTTAAATGTATATTACAGATGGACGAGTTGAGATTACTTGCTAGTGCGGGTAATATTGATGTTTTTGCAATAACTGAGACGTGGTTTAATATAAAAAATCGGGATATGCCTGCTGAATGTCACATCCAGGGTTTTAAATTATTCCAAGTAGACAGAAGTATCGGGAACGGGGGTGGGGTGGCACTCTATGTACGTGATCATTTAAATTGAATGAATAATAGGCTCAAATAACTTTTAGGGCAGAAGAAAGGAATTTATAGGCACATAAATAGAGGTGAGGGTCATCTTATGAATCAGTATACTGACATTAAGAGGGACATTAAAAAGGGTATAAGAAAAGCTAAACGGGACTATGAAATTAAAGTTGCTAGGGATTAAAAAATAACCCAAAAAGGTTTTCCAGGTTTATAGAACAAAAGTTAGGGATAAGACAGGTCCCCTTAAAAATAACTCTGGGCATCTTACTGACAAGGACAATGATATGTGCTCTATTTTTAATAATTTTCCCTCGGTTTTCACACAGGAAGACACTAATAATATCCCAGTAATTAATTTTTATAGTGTCCCTGAAGAAGATAAATTATAAAATATCACAGTCACTAGCGAAATGGTTATGAAACAAGTAGACCGTCTGAAACAAAATAAATCGCCGGGTCCTGATGAGCTTTTTGCAAGGGTTCTTAAGGAATGCAAAATGGAACTCTGTGTACCAATATCTAACATTTTTAATTTATCTCTTCAAACAGGTGTAGTGTCTGATATGTGGAAGATGGCTAATGTAATTCCTATTTTTAAAGCAGGGACAAGTCACTACCGTCAAATTACCGCCCAATAAGCCTGACCTCAATTGTAGGCAAATTACTAGAGTCAATTATAGCTGATATTATTAGAAGCCATTTAGATAACCATAATTTGATTAATGACACTCAGCATGGATTCATGAGGGGCCGTTCCTGCCTATCTAATTTATTAACCTTCTTTAGTAAAGCTTTTGAGGCTGTTGATCACGATAAAGAATTCGATATTGTTTATTTAGATTTTAGTAAGGTTTTGATAGAGTACCGCACCAGAGACTGTTAAAGAAAGTGGAAGCTCATGGCATTAGGGAAAAAGTGCTGTCATGGATCGAGTCATAGCTCACCAATAGGAAGCAGAGAGTGTGCATAAATGGGGTTAAATCCGAGTGGGGATCTGTAACAAGTGGTGTTCCACAGGGATCAGTCTTAGGTTCGTTGTTGTTTATAATATATATCAATGACTTTGATGAGGGAATTACTAGTGATATGAGCAAATTCGCCGAAGACACGAAGATAGGTAGGATAATTGATTCTAACATAGATGTCAGGGAACTTCAGGAGGATTTAGACAAACGCAATTTCTTGTCAGAAAAGTGGCAGATGTAGTTCACTGTAGATAAATGCAAGGTTCTGAAGCTCGGGAGTGTCCATAACCCAAGCACTTATAAGTTAAATAACGTAGAACTTAGCCATACAGACTGCAAAAAGGACTTGGGGGTTATGGTAAGCAGCAACCTTAAACCAAGGCAGCAATGCCTAAGCGTACGTAATAAGGCAAACAGATTACTTAGATTTATATCAAGAAGTGTAAGCAACAGAAATCCAGAGGTTATATTACAGCTTTATACATCGTTAGTAAGGCCTCACCTAGATTATGCAGCTCAATTCTGGTCTCCATATTACAGAATGGATATTAATTTGTTAGAAAACATTCAACGTAGAATGACTAAATTAATACATAGCATTAGAAATCTTCCTTATGAAGAAAGATTGAAGACCCTAAAATTACATTCACTTGTAAGACGAAGAATGAGGGGAGACTTGATCGAGGTATAAAAGTGGAAAAGGGGTATTAACAAAGGGGATATAAATAAGGTCTTGAGAATATCTCACGAAGAGAGAACCCGCAATAATGGATTCAAATTAGATAAGTTTAGATTTAGGAAAGATATAGGAAAGTTTTGAAATAGGGTAGTTGATGAGTGGAACAGTCTGCCTAGTAGGGTTATTGAAGCTAGGACCTTGGGTAGTTTCAAATTTAGGTTGGATAAATTCATGAGTGAGTGGGGATGGATTTGAGTGGGAATTGCACATGAGTAAACAGAATTATCAAAGCTTATTTCTTAGGTAGCATTGAATATTTCCAAATATTCTGTTAGTGGGATGGAATGTGAAGGACCTGCCTAGTATGAGCCAACAGGCCTGCTGCAGTGTTCCTCCTTTTATATGTCCTTATGTTAACTGGGCTTTTGACACTCTCGCTGTCAAAAGGCCATCAAGAAGAGAAATACTAAAAAAAAAATAACTAGAACAACCTTAAGAAAATAACTACAGTATCTCCAATATGTGCTTGATCATCTCACTATTGAAAAAAAACCGTGATCTGGAGTGATAATGATGCAGTTCTCCAGTGGTTAACAAATAACAAGAATAAGTTGGTATATGTACAAAATAGAGTAATAGAAATGAGAGAGACTATCTCTTTCTCCACGTCTCTGCACAAGAGAACCCAGCTGACATGTTGTCACGTGGTGTCCCACTCAATAAATTTGTGGATTATAAATTATGGCTACAAGGACCGAACTGGCTCTCTAATAAAAATAACTGGCCTCAGGAAAAAAAGCTTACATTTAGCCAGAAGTAACAGTATGCTTGAACAGAGCAGAAATAATCTGTTTAAATACTGCAGACACACCAGAAACAGTCACTGAAGAGTTACAACTTTTGTCTTCAAATTTATTAAAGGGATAAAACCTAATTATGAATTTCCTGAAGTCATTAAATACTGGTAAAACAAATACAAAGAAATGTCTTCTGCAGAGTATAAATTTCTTGAAATATAGGATAAATCCCTAAAGAAACTTAATATGATCACTTCTTTAGGATTTTATCTCGACTTAGAAAAGATTATAAGATGTCGAGGAAGAATTCATAATTTCTACTACCTAAAGAAGTAATACATCCAAAATTGATCCCTAAGAATTACTGGCTAACAAACTTGATTGTTAAAAATGCCCACAGTAACTTGTTACACAGTGGTGTAGCTGACACAATTTGTCACATACGACAATGCTTCTGGATACCTCAAGGTCGGCAAAGTGTGAAAAAACAAATAAGGGACAGCATTATTTGTTGTCACTACAATATGCGAGTTTGTCAGTATCCAGGTCCACCTCCATATCCCTCTGAACGAGTATGTCATGTCACTCCATTTGAGGTGACAGGTGTAGATTACACTGGATCAATAATATTTTTAACTAAAACAGTTGACAAAATTCCCGTCAAGGTGTACATCTGTTTGTATTGCGTCCCCAGAATGGGCCCCAATGTAAATTTATAATGTATATTGTGTAATGTATATTTTCCATTTTCTATAATTTTATATTGCTGATATTCTCGATAATAGCTAAATCGTTAATATCGTGCTTTATATTATTATTGGACTTATATTTGACTTAGCTTTTATTTGAGTAGGATGTAACATTATTATGCTCATGTTTGTAGTAGCTGCCCTGGAGTTGGCAAACTACCGATTATGACACTACGCTTGTTATGCTGCTGTTGCCTAGTTGCTGGGAGGGAGTCACGTGATTCCACCTGAGGTGGGTGGCTGCTTCTCCTTCCTCGAGAGCACTACGCAGCTGGACATCGTTGAGACAACACCTCTCTCCAGTCTCTGCTTGTTTTCTCGTCATTTAGACTCTGTGTGGTAGAGTATGTATTCGGTGGTGAGACGAAACATACTTCTAGGACTCTGTGTAACTCTGTTCACAGAAGATAGACTAGACAGTGTTTTCGACGTTTTTCTGGGTTGTGTGTCACATTGACACTCTGAGATAACTCAGGTCTCTAGCTACAGCTCCTGACCTAATTCGAGAAGGCATCTGTGCACCGTCACAGTTTGGGATTGTTTATGCTGAACCTAGCTTCAGTAGATAGGGAGTTTTGTGACTGTTTTGGAGGATCTATTGATGGTCCCCAGTTAGGTCGTTTTTCTATATTCTGGTTCCTGACGCTGTGTTGCTGTTGCCTGTTATATTGCTGTTCTGCGAATTGGTCATTTTACTGGTCAATCAAGCTGTTCTGATTGTCAGTTTGTTAGAAAAGCTAGCTTATGAGAAGTTCAGTCGGACACTGGTTGAGTCGAGTCTTAAGAGTTACCTGGAGATCACTCATACACACATATATTCTTATTTGCATATAACTGTATTATTGTAATTACTGACATTGTACCTGATGGTACTTTAGAGTCATTTGGATACATGTGCCCTCAGCACAGCCTTATTGTATATGAGAGCAGTGTAGGAGCTAACCTCTAATTAACCTCCTAATGTATTACTTAATGAACATCCTGATCATATGTACATTTATTAATTTGAAACCCTAGACACTAACTTTGTTAATAAACATATTAAATTTTATACTTTGGTTAGTACCCTATCAGTTGTAATCCTCATGAGTAAGTCGCAGCCCAGCTCTGGTGGTGCGAGGTGTCGTGTGCTCTGACCTGACCCTGGTGATGCTTTACAGCACTTTGGTTTTCCAAAACAACATGGCGACAGCAGAGAGGAGACGTTTGAATACTGTCTGTGTTGACCTTGTGACGGGCGTTCTACACCCTGCAACGGCCGGGACTGTGTTAACGACGATATTACGAGATGTGTATGGACTTGACACGGGAGATTTGTATGGCGTTGCCCTGAATGGGATGAATAGGGTCTTTGTGAAGCTACTGACGGCAGAAGTTTATGACCGACTCGTAGATCGACACCAGGATCATGTATACACGGTGCACACTGGACTTCAGTGCGATTGAAGGACGTTTCACGTACGTACACTTGGGTACGTTTGAAGAACGTCCCATTCGAAGCGGACCCGACGGACATTAGTACAGTCTTCAGTGCGTACGGTACGATACACGCAGCAACACCTGGAAAGTGGAGCGAGGGACCTTTGATGGGCCTCTTTGAGGGTCGTTCTCGTTGAAAATGACCTTGAAGCACCCCATACCATCCTACGTTGTTCTACCAGACTTCAGGACCCAAGTGTACGTGACCTACATTGGACAGCGCAGGACGTGTCGCCTGTGTGGAGCCTACGATCATGTGGCGGCTGACTGCATGAGGAGGACAGAACCCAGACAGGTTCCAGAGCGACGAGTAGTGAAAGTGCAGGCGCAGATAGAGAAATGGAAGGAGGAGACGCAACAGGA
>WNWK01029711.1:0-15000 GCA_009830355.1 Cherax destructor
AGTGTCCTGGGCCACTCCTATTCCTCATTTACATAAATGACCTACCGAATGCATCACAACTACTCAAACCCATTTTATTTGCAGATGACACAACATATGTCTTCTCTCACCCAAATCCAGTTATACTGGCCAACACTGTTAATGCCGAATTACAGAAAATATCAACATGGATGACGACTAACAAGCTTACTCTCAATACTGACAAGACCTACTTCATACAGTTTGGAAGCAAAGTCACAAATGTTCCACTTAACATAACACTTAATGGTACACCCATCACAAGACTCACAGAGGAAAATTCCTAGGAATCCACCTTGACAGTAGCCTTAAATTCCAAACACATATACAACAAATTTCCAAGAAAATCTCGAAGACAGTAGGCATATTATCAAAGATACGCTATTATGTACCTCAATCAGCTCTCCTTGCACTCTATCATTCACTTATCTACCCGTATCTCACCTATGGAATCTGTGCATGGGGATCAACAACGTTAAATCACCTTAGACCACTCATAACACAACAAAAGGCCGCAGTCAGAATGATAACAAATTCCCACTCTAGACAGCATACTCCACCAATATTCAAAAGTCTCAAACTACTCACCGTAAAGAACATTCATACTTACTCTTGTGCCTACTACATATATAAAACTTTACACTCTAATATAAACCTCTGCTCAAAACTCTCCTCACCAACTTTAATAGGACCCATGACCACAACACACGACAGATCACTTTTTGATATACCCCGTGTTCATATCAACCTATGTAAAAATTCTATGCACATAAAGGGCCCCAGAATCTGGAATTCATTACCAGTAAATATTAAGATAATCTTGTCTGAAAATCAATTTAAGACTCAACTCAAAAACCACCTACTCACCCAAACCTAAATGATCATGCTACAAACTACTTTGAAAAATGCTCATTGTTACTTTCCTATACGATAATCTCAATTTTTAATAATATGTTACTATTATGTTACCCCCTACTCATATTATAAGTTAATGTCAAAAATGCTCAATGTTATTTTCCTTAAGATAATCTCAATTCCATATTATCATTCAAGAATCTTAACACCTGTAACAATCTAAGATCTAATATCATTATATAATAATTTAAACAGTAAAATTTCATCATATTGTAATTTTGAAAATAATTTTTAACTAGAATAAACTCAATAAATTTCTCTAATATTAAGTACCTAGTTTTTAAGGACTAGAATAAGCTGCCCCTAATGCCATGGCATGTCAGTGGCTCTCCTTGCACTCAATTTACATTGTAACTTCCAATACCCATGTAACCTGCAATGAAATAAAATTTGTTTGTTTGTTTGTTTGTTTGTTAACAAGGAATCGTTCAAGACACTGTATACCGTGTACGTCAGGCCCATACTAGAATATGCAGCACCAGTCTGGAACCCACACCTGGTCAAGCACGTAAGGAAACTAGAGAAAGTGCAAAGGTTTGCGACAAGGTTAGTTCCACAACTCAGGGGTCTGTCTTATGAAGAAAGGTTGAGGGAAATAGGACTAACAACACTGGAGGAAAGAAGGGTCAGAGGAGACATGATAACGACATACAAAATACTGCGGGGAATTGACAAGGTAGATAGTGACAGGTTGTTTCAGAGAGGGAACACAGAAACAAGGGGACACAACTGGAAGCTGAAGACTCAGATGAGTCAAAGGGATGTCAGGAAACATTTCTTCAGCCACAGAGTAGTCAGGAAGTGGAATGGACTAGAGAAAGATATAGTGGAGGCAGGAACCATACATAGTTTTAAGACAAGGTATGATAAAGCTCATGGAGCAGGGAGAGCAGAGACCCAGTAGCAGACAGCGAAGAGGCGGGGCCAGGAGCTGAGTCTCGACCCCTGCAACCACAATTAGGTGAGTACAATATCAATGGGTTCGGTGGTTACTTTATGATGAAGGTCAGGAAGTCTTTTTCTAAGTGATGCAATATTCCAGCTAAAAATATTAAGTTTATGCGAGGACTGATCCATTATAGAAGTCCTGGAATCTGGCTTAGTTTCTCAGCACAATGAAAAAATTGTTCATATAAAGAGCAGACCTCATCAATGTCAGCAGTGTTACCCTGGTCCATGAGTTTTCTGAGTGCACGTCCAGTTGTGAGGCCTCGTGGGAGTCTTTGTTTACACAGAGCACGACGCTGTTCATGTGTGAATGTATGATAGGTGGCACTACCACTCACATTCCCTCCTCCACTACCATTACACACATCACTATAACTGTCATCACCAACACCACTATCAACATTGTGTTCATTACATTTATCAGCAGTGCTATATTCAACATTAATGTCAATGTGGTTAACCTTATCACACTCGGCATCACCACTTACATGACCTTCATCACTATTACTAACATTATGGAAACCACTGCCCTCATCACACTTGGCACCACCGCTTATATGGCACACATCACTATTACTAACATTATGGAGACCACTGCCCTCATCACACTCGGCATCAATACTTATAGTACACTCATAACTATTACTAACATCAGAGACAGCACTGCCCTCAGCATGATGCTCACTATAGTTATCATCACAGCTGTTGGGTTCGTCATTACCGTAACTAGGGACACCACCACCACCTTGTTCATCAGTCTTACACTCGCTTTCAGAATTTGTGACAATCTTACTATTGGTATGCTCTACACATCTGTCTTTGTGCTGCTCAAGTTGTTGCTTCAGGAGAAATTGCTGTCTCTCCAGTAGTCCTATGTGGGACTTCAGGTTGTATACCACACGAGCAAGACTAGGAACATCTGGAGACGTGAAGCCCCGGTCAGCTGAGCTCGGTGGCTGACTGTCAGCTGACTCAGCTAGACTGGAATTGACAGCAGACGTGGAGCTCTGTTGATGTGCTTCCCAGGTGAAGTGCTCAACCCCATTGTCTGAGGGCAGGCATGAGCCAGTATTCAGACTCCAGGTATCTGGTAGGCCTGGGGGGTCATAATGGGAGGTGCAGGGTGAGGTGCGGTTGGCTGCGATGTGGGCAGCCCTCACACTGCAGTCAGCATGAGCTGCTGTGACTCCTGAAGTCTTACAATTGATACATCGCTTAGCAACAGTCTGGTGCTGTTTGATCAAATCATAACACCGTTCAGAAGAATGAGCATTGGCACACACTGCACACCAGTATGACTTAGCTGGGCATCTCCTGGCAATGTGGCCCCAACGTTGACACTTATAACATCGACGTTGAGGAGGTCTGTACAATGCAATGTTATAGCGCCTGTTGAGGGCAGCACGGGAGTGAATATAGCGTGGCAAAGTCCCCTGGCCAGTCCACTCAGCTAATATCAGATCGTTGGGAAGCCGACGAGGGCTTGCAACTTGCTCTGACACCAGATATTTAGGATTCAAGTGCTTGTTGACGTTGTATATGACAATGAGCACTTTAGGTGCCCTAGGTGGGGCAGCTCGGAGTTTGATGTTGGCATATTCTTTAGCGAGAAGTTTGTCTATAAATGTTGAATCATTAGGCACAAATACGTAGTTATCCTCATCATGGAGAAACTTGATAGTTTTCTCTGGGTTGTCTACACTAGCTTCATAAAACCAATTACACTTACTCTCTTGATCAGTGTTGTTAGGGAAATCTAACCTGACAGCTCTGGGAGGGTGTGCGCCCTGTATTGCTTGCAGCAAGCTTTCTCTGGAAGCCTCGTTCCTTTTTCCGAGAGTGTTTACTAAGGTATGTTTCAAATCTGCCTTCACCATCATTTACGTCATCAAAACCATCAACTATACTCATAGCTGACAGCAGTTTCACACTGGCGATGGGCGGTGTATAGGAGGGTCAAGGGACATTCACCTCACTAGACAAAGGCAATATGGGTGTCAGTGGCCTGCGGGTCTTTTCAAGGTCATTAACTGGGCCAGTCTTATGGAGAGTTACCAAACACTACAATACTCGTTAATTACTCCAAACTACAGCACTTAACAAATAATCAAGAACAATTTACACAATGTATAGGTAGACATATAATGATTGCAAATTGTTACTATTACAATCTAAGCTAGGCGCTAAACCCACTAGATGAGATGGCAAGAAAAATAGATGTTAACAGGCTGACTCTTGCACATCACAGTTGAAAGGTAACCGAATTACTCAAGAAAGTGTTCATGAAACTGAACATCATGCAAGAGTAAGCTTGTTCACAGTAAAAATGCGATAATTTTATACCTGAACAAAATTTACTTAATGTTATAAAATAGCATAAGTTACACACTCACAGCACAGATGAATAGTACAATTTGAAATATAAATAGTTCTGGGAATTTAAGTCAAGTTTCAGTCTGAATGGAAAAATGTATTAGGAAACACAGCACAACACTAGGACAAGCAACCCAATTATGCAACCGTAATTGATAGTTCAGCAACACTGAGCGGAGAATGTATTACACTGGGTTAATAAATGTAAGAAGTCACTGCATGGATTACCTGGGCTGGCTTGGTGCCTTGATGTTCTCGATGCAGGAAAAACATTCACTTCACTAGACACAGGCAATATAAGTGTCAATGGCATGAGGCACAGTGCCGCTTTTCAAGGTCATACACCGGGCCACAGTCTTCTGGAGAGTTACCAAACACTGCAATACTCGTTAATTACTTCAAACCTGCAGCACTTAACCAAGAATCAAAACCAATTTACACAATGTATAGGTAGAGATATAATGATTGCAATTGTTACTATTGCAATCTTAACTAGGCGCTAAG
This sequence comes from Cherax destructor, assembly GCA_009830355.1. NCBI lineage: Eukaryota > Metazoa > Arthropoda > Malacostraca > Decapoda > Parastacidae > Cherax > Cherax destructor. Next base: position 4,759 of record WNWK01029711.1, read on the forward strand.
CCCACTAGATGAGATGGCAAGGAAAATAGATAATAACAGGCTGACTCTTGCGTACCACAGTTTAAAGGTAATTACTCAAGAGAGAAAGTGTTCATGAAACTGAACATCATGCAAGAGTAAGCTTGTTCACAGTAAAAATGCAATAATCTTATCCCTGAACAAAATTAACTTAATGTTATAAAATAGCAAGAGTTACACGCTCACAGAACAGATGAATAGTGCAATTTGAAATAGTTCTAGGAATTTAACAGTCAAGTTTCAGTCTGAATGGGAAAATGTATTAGGAAACACAGCACAACACTAGGACAAGCAACTTAATTGTGTAACTGTATTTGATAGTTCAGTAACACTGAGCGGAGAATTACACTGAGTTAATAAATGTAAGAAGTCACTACACTGAAATAAACTCTGAGCCTTTTATTGAAAGTCTTAATACAGGCTTACAGATAACAGTTAACTGTCTCTAAAGCGAAACACTGTTGCTGAAGGTCAGAAATAATCCTAGTGTAGAGGTGAGGGAAAGTTAGTGTAGTTAACCTGGGGTGTACGTGGCAACCCGCGCACCACTACATAACACAGCGTCTTCACAGGAGGCGGCGACTTCTTTGGGAGAATATGCGCTTTCTGTCGACTCACAGAACCTGCGGCCTTGTCGTCGGCGCCCAGTCTATCTTCTTTCTTCACCTGGTCTGTGAGCGGTGGTGGAAATGTACAAGCATGGAGAGATATGTGGGTGATGGTGGTAGCGACACAGCTAATCCCTCTCCTTACATTACTCACTCTTTAAATCCATCTGGTTTATCAACCCACACTAAGCCACTAGGTAAAAGTTAGCTTTACAGGCAGGAAGCACACTGATATGGCAGGAACACTATAGAACGTTTACGTAGATGTGCTGGGGATCAGGACAGCTGTGCCTGCTGGCTACCTTAGTTTGTCCTGCCTGGCTTGTTTGTTGCTTTCAAGCCTGCTTGAATGTGCCAGTTAAACCCGTATCAACCACTTGAAGATTATCTTGTAGCAGGCACGTATGCACACAGGAGACACATTCTTAAGAAGGGTGGGTGGGAAATCGTGGAAAGCTGGCAGCAGGACTGACGGGCACTCAGGCACGTATGTGGGCAGGCAAAAACCGCCTCTAGACCATAGGTAAATAGAGGCGAATGGCTGAGTTCTAAATAGAGGGAGGAGGCAGGCGAGGGGTAGTGTAGATAGGCCTTCTTGTGCCACTTCAAACCAACACTTTTCGTTTAACTAGGTAGATCACTAGTCACAGCTCACACATAAGAGTTTCAGCAACAATGCAGCTGCGATCCAACGATATGAGTTGCATGATGAGTTGTCAGTCGAGTGAAATAAGCAGTCCTGGGAAACAAGGCCTAGGACCTCACTCACACACGTCCTCTCCCCTCAAACACTCGTTTCTGTTTCTATTTACTAAGGGACTCCTGTTTACTTTTTTTTCATCAGCTGGATACAATGTAAGCTGTCAGTGGCCAGGATAAACCCAACAACAAATTTCCCCCGTTCTCTCTGGTTAGTTAGTTTGATATCTTTATTATGCACCCCATACCCATCCTGTGGGCGGTAGTCGAAAGATTACAGAGGTACATAATTGGTCCAGAGACTGGACTCCAAAATTTTGATAGCTGAACAAGTTACAGCGGTAATGAACTAGATCTGGTCACAATCATGACAAGTTGCAAAGGTAATGAGCTCCAGGTAGAGCTGGTCACAATCATGACAAGTTGCAAAGTTAATGAGCTCCAGGTAGAGCTGGTCACAATCATGACAAGTTGCAAAGAAAATGAGCTCCAGGTAGAGCTGGTCATAGTCATGACAGTTACAAAGGTAATGAATCATAAACACGTCCATACATGGTAAACAAATGACAGACTAATGAGCAATATTCTAGTGAATGCATCCATTGCCCCAACAACAGATGTTGCAAGGTGCCTGTCGCTCTTCGGCAGTACAGCCAGACAGCCATTGCAAACAGCAGCAGGTTGCACAAGGATCTGCTTCTTGCAGGAGCACCATCGCTAGCAGCCCGAGGGAGAGCAGCCCTGGGGACGTGTCAACGTCCTGGTTCTCTCTGGGACGCTTGTCCTCTTCTATTTTGCTCGCCGGGCACTCTACAGGAGGGGCACCTGTACATCGGCTTACTTTTAGCCAGCTCCATTTTTTCCGCTCTGCGGATAATTCTTTATCGGTCTTTGGTGGGAAGCTGGTTACTGAACTCAGGTAGCTGCTATGTATGATAATCTATGTAAATGTGTTTGTATATACCTGAATAAACTTACTTATTCCCGCTCTGCTGGGGCTTGGCAAAGGCGTCCACCGGATCTAATTGGAAACTTCAAGTTTCTATCTCTTTACAAAGGAACTTTTGTTCCAGCCCCAGCCTTGGGCTGGGCCATGGGTTGTGTGTGTATAAATCTTCCTCGTGTCATCGAGAAGCCGGGCTCGATACGGCTTCTGCTGTCAGTGGTCCTCTGACATTATCACTCCTTCACATTACTTTTTCACTCTATTGTATGGTTAGAATTTGTTGTATACCCTGATACAGTTTTAATTTCCAAAAGTTTTCCATATCCGAGTAGTTGAAATTTCTCTTCATTGAACTTCATATTGTTTTGAGTGGCCCATTTGAAGATTTGGTTGATGTCCGCTTGGAGTCTTGCGGTGTCTTCAGTGGAGGTCACTGTCATCCGCAAAGGAAGACACGGAGCTATGGCTTACATCTCTGTCTATTTCAGATATGAGGATGAGGAATAGAATAGGGGTGAGTACTGTGCCTTGTGGAACAGTTTTTCACCGTAGCTGCCTCAGACTGCTTTATTTACTGTTACTCTTTGTGTTCCATTTGTTAGGAAGTTATAGATCCATCTACCAACTTTTCCTGTTATTTCTTTTATCACGCATTTTGTGCGCTATTACACCGTGGTCACACTTGTTAAAGGCTTTTGCAAAGTCTTTGTATACTACATGTGCATTTTGTTTATCCTCATTTACATAAATGACCTACCGAATGCGTCACAACTACTCAAACCCATATTATTTGCAGATGACACAACATATGTCTTCTCTCATCCAAACCCAGACATACTAGCCAACACTGTTAATACTGAATTGCAGAAAATATATACCTGGATGATGACTAATAAGTTAACTCTCAATACTGACAAAACCTATTTCATTCAATTTGGAAACAGCCACAAATGTTCCACTTAACATAATGCTAAACGGTTCACCCATCACAAGACTCGCAGAGGGAAAATTCCTAGGGATCCACCTTGACAGTAGCCTCAAATTCCAGACACATATAGTACAACAAATTTCCAAGAAAATCTCCAAAACAGTAGGCATACTATCAAAGATACGGTACTACATGTTCCACAATCAGCTCTCCTTGCATTATCACTCACTCATCTACCCTTATCTCACCTATGGAATTTGTTCATGGGGATCAACAACATTCATTCACCTAAGACCACTAATAACCCAACAAAAGGCTGCAGTCAGAATGATAAATTCTCACTCCAGAAACATACTCCACCGTCAAGAACATCCATACTTATTATTGTGCCTACTACATTTATAGAACACTACACTCAAACATAAACCCTCCACTCAAACTTCTCCTCACCAACCTTAACAGGATGCACGACTATAACACTAGACAGATCACTGTTTGATGTACCCGTGTCCATATCACAATGTGCAAAAACTATGCATATAAAGGGCCCCAAAATTTGGAATTCATTACCAGTAAATACTAAAGTAATCCGGTCTGAACATCAATTTAAGACTCTTCTCAAAAACCACATACTCACCCTAAATTAAAAACTCAATATGTACTCAATACTTAACTTTACCAAATAATATAATTTAATTACTATTGATATAAACAACCTGCAAAATACTTTCAACTTGTCCCAATGTTATATCCCCAGATTGTTAATTTGAGTAAACTTGCTGTCTGCTATAATTAAAAACAGATTACAACTCAATCAAATTATGATAAATTTCTCTAGTGTATTAAGTAGTCTGTAAGCCATTAAATTTAGTCTGCCCATAATGCCATGGCATGATAGTGGCTCTCTTTGCACTGCAACTCATTATTGTAATTATATAAACTCAATGTAAACTGAAATGCATTATTGTAATTATATAATCTCAATGTAAACTTGCAAGGAAATAAAAATTTGAATTTGAATTTGAATCCTCTATAGCATCCAGATCCTTGTCAGAGTGGTCCAGTAGCTGGGACAGACGGTGAGTTTGTTGGCAGTCATCCACGTAATTATTTTTAGGAGCTGCCTAGTATGGGCCAACAGGCCTGCTGCAGTGTTCCTCCTTTCTTATGTTCTTATTAATGGTGTCATTGAGGTTCGTGGCTTGATTGATAGTGCCCTCAGCTCGCACTGGGGATCTGGGGTTGATTCCTGGCACAGGTGAAACATTGGGCATGTTTCCTTACACCTACTGCCCCAGTTCACCTAGCACTAAGTATACCTGGATGTTAGTCAACTGTTGTCGGCTGCATCCTGGGGGAATACAATTAACTTGGGCTGCCCAAAATGTTCTGTATTACCAAGGGTTTTCTATTAAGTATGCCAATAATGTCAAGAAGGACCCCAATGGAAATGAATTACTTTGACTTGTGTTGGGTTACCCTAGGTAACTTACACTATATGTATTTGATAGTTGTACGTAGGTGTACTTGTGCCTGAATAAAATTACTTACTTAACTAGGTCTGTATCAGTTGTATCATGTAATTTATATAAAGATTATTACTACTATATTTTTTTCCTGGAATCCAGGGTTGCAGATATGCTAATGGTCATAATGACAGTAGTTTGTTAGACTATGTATTGCTAGATAAAAGACTGATGGGTAGACTTCAGAATGTGCATGTTTATAGAGGGGCCACAGATATATCATTTTTTAGTTGCAGCTACAGTGAGAGTAAAAGGTAGATGGGAAACAAGGAGAATGGTATCAACAAGTAAGAGAGAGGTGCAAGTTTATAAACTAAAGGAGGAAGCAGTTAGGGTAAGATATAAACAACTATTGGAAGAAAGATAGGCTAGTGAGAGTATAAGCAATGAGGTTGAAGAGGTATGGGATAGATTTAAGAATGTAGTGTTAGAGTATTCAGCAGAAGTGTGTGGTTACAGGAAAGTAGGTGTGGGAGGAAAGAAGAGCAATTGGTGGTATGATGAGGTAGAGTAGTAAGAGACGAAAAGTTAGCATATGAGAGGTTCTTACAAAGTAGAGGTGATGCAAGGAAGGAGGCATATATGGAGAGGAAAGAGAGAAGTTAAGAGAGTGGTGAAAGAATGTAAAAAGAGAGCAAATGAGAGTGGGTGAAATACTATCAAAAAATTTTGCTGAGAATAACGGTAAGATTTGGAGTGAGATTAATAAGTTAAGAAAGCCTAGGGAATGAATGGATTTGACAGTTAAAAATAGGAGAGATGTATTAGATGGAGAGTTGGAGGTATGTATTGGGAAGATGAAGGGAATATTTTGAGGAACTGTTAAATGTTGAAGATAGGGGAGCTGTGATTTTGTGCATTGGGCAGGGAGGTATAACATTTTGTAGGAGTAAGGAAGAGCCAGTTCTGAGTGTGGGGAAGGGGTACGTGAGGCAGTGGGTAGAATGAAAGAGGGTAAATTATTATTATAATCAAAACTAAACACTAAACCCACCAGGGTCATACAGAGCTAGAAAGGGGGTAAAGTAGCTGGGATTGATGGGATAAATACAGAAATGTTAAAAGCAGGTGGGGATATAGTTTTGGAAGGGTTGGTGCTTTTATTTATAAATGTATGTAAGAGGGGAAGGTACCCAGGGATAGGCAAAGAGCATACATATTTCCTTTCTATAAAGGGAAAGGGGACAAAAGAGAGTATAAAAATGATAGGGGAATAAGCCTGTTGAGTAGAGTTATTATTGAAAGAATTAAGAGTAAAATAGAGAGCAGGATTGCAGATGAACAAGGAGGCTAGAAAGGGTAAGGGGTGTGTAGACCAAGTGCTTACAGTGAAGCATATAGGTGAACAGTATTTAGATAAGGGTAAAGAGCTTTTTTCATTGCATTTATGGATTTGGAAAAGGCATATGATAGGGTGGATAGGAGAGCAATGTGTCAGATGTTGCAAATGTATGGTAAGTTACTGAAAGCAGTTAAGAGTTTTTATGAGGATAGTGAGGCTCAGGTTAGAGTATGTAGGAGAGAGGGGGATTATTTTCCAGTAAAAGTAGGCCTTAGCCAGGGATGCATGATGTCACCATGGTTCAATATAATTATGGATGGGGTTGTAAGAGAAGTGAATGTTCGGGTGTTGGCAAGAGGTGTGGGATTAAGAGATAAAGAATCTAACACAAAGTGGGCTTTGTCACAGTTGTTTTTGCTGACGACACTGCTTTTGGGAGATTATTTAACATCTTAAATTTATCACTTAATACTGTCACATTATTATAATCTTCATCAATTTCCTCAGGATTATCTCTATAGATAGGTGCAGCTTCTTGAAGAGAAGTTGCAGAGACTGGTGAACAAGTTTGGAAGGGTATCTAAAAGAAAGAAATTAAAAGTGAACGTAGGAAAGAGCAATGTGATGAGGATAACAAAAAATTTAGGTAATGAAAAATTGGATATCAGATTGGAGGGAGGAGGGATGGAGGAAGTGAATGTACAGTGGTCCCTCGGTTTTCGCCGAAAATTCGTTCCAGAATGCTGCTCAAGTGCCATTACCGAACGAATTTACTTCCTTAAGAAATAATGTCACGTAGGTTAGTCTATTTCAGACCCCCAAAAATACACTTGCAACAGCACTTACGAAAATACACTTACATAAATGTTCGAGTTTGGAGATGCACGAAAACCGAGGGACCACTGTATTCAGATATTTGGGAGTGGACTTGGTAGCAGATAGGTCTGTGAAAGATGAGGCGAATCATAGAATTTTTGAGGGGAAAAAGGTGAGTGGAGCACTGAGGAGTCTGTGGAGACAAAGAATGTTGTCCATAGAAGCAGAGAGGGAAATGTATGGGAGTATAGTGGTACCAACACTCTTATATGGGTGTGAAGCATGGGTGGTGAATATTGCAACAAGGAGAAGGCCAGAGGCAGTGGAGATATCGTGTCTGAGGGCAATGTGTGGTGTGAATATAATGCAGAGAATCCATAGCCTGGAGATTAGGTGTGGGGTCACTAGAAGTATTATCCAGAGGGCTGAGGAGGGGTCGTTGAAGTGGTTTGGACATTTAGAGAGGAAGAAATGAAATAGAATGACTTGGAGAGCATATAAATCTGTAGTGGGTCAGCCTAGAAAAGGTTGGAGGGAGGGGGTAAAGGAGGTTTGTGTGTGATGGGGGCTTGGACTTCCAGCAAGCATGAATGAGCTTGTTAGGAGCGAGTGGAGATGAATGGTTTTTATGACTTGACGTGCTGTTGGAGTGTGAACAAACTAACATTTATGAAGGGATTCAGGAAAACTAGTTAGCCAGACATGACTTGAGTCCTGGAGGTGGGAAGTACAGTGCATGCACTCTGAAGGAGGGATGTTGATATGTTGCAGTTTTTTAACTATAGTGTAGGTATGCCTCTGGCAAGACAGTGATGGAGTGAATGATGAAAGCATTTCTTCTTTTTTCTGGTCACCCTGCCTTGGTGGGCAGGGTGACCAACTTAACCCTTAAACGGTCCAAACATATATATACGTTAGTACTGCTACTGCCCCCAAACGTATATATACGTTTTATTTTTCTTGCCTCCAAATTTGGCACGATTGGCCTGAGATGCCTGGTCAACATAGAATGGGTCTTAACACTTGGTGTGTGCCATATTAAAAAAATCTGGGACCACTTAGTACCTTGTGGGAGCACCAGTTAAATTGAGCGCCAGCTAGAGCAAACACTGCAGCAAACACCAAGAATTCACTGATGTCATGTCATATTAACACTCCCCTTTGAAGTGGAAAGTGATGTCGGCAGCCTGGCAGGCCAGCTGGCTGCCTGCCTGCCTGGCCACCTGGCTGGCAAGCAGCTGGTTGGCCACCTGGCTGGCCAGCAGCTGGCTAGTCAGCTGGATACCTGATTGGCTGTCTATCTCTGTCTGTCTGACTGTATCTATCTGTCTCTGTCTCTATCTCGCAGGAACACATACGTAAATACAATTACAGGTATCCCTCAACATTCACGTTTTCCACTTTCACGGACTTCACACATTCGCAAAATCCCGGCCGCCAAATTCCCACCCACCAAATCATATTTAAGTTTCCCGCCACCCGAGCGTCCCTACTACCTTCCCTCCGACCCGGCAGCCAGCCCGCCCACCACTCACTCACTGAGTGTTTTCTTCATTCATTATTTGTTATTAAACTACAGTATAACATGTATGTAGTACTATATAGTACAATATTTTAATATGTTTTCATGCGTTTTATGATTGTTCATGGTTCAATAGGTTAAGGAAGCAGTAAGTAATGAATGTACTAAATAAAGGTTATCTATCTATTACATTTATTCCAAATTGATATCAGAAACATGATAAATACCCTAGAACTGTAATAAAGATGCTGAAATGAATAATATATGCCATATTATATGAGGGGTAAGAGGAGGCAGACCTCCACCATAAAAGATGTTTACATCAGGGTAAACATCCCCCAGCAAGAGAGAAGAAGAAGTCGCCCCCCACCCGGGGGGCCCCAAGAAAGAAGAAAGAAGAAGACGTCGCTCCCCACCCGGGGGGGCCCCAAGAAAGAAGAATGAAGAAAGAAGAAGATGATCGACACCCTCTACCCAGGGGGCCAAGGCCGGGTCAACATTTGGAGAAGACCCGGGCCGGACATACCGGCGTACCTACAACAACAACAACAGGGTAAACATGCCTAAATCACTCTTGTTATAAGAACATGCAAAAATAGCATTTATTATTTTTAGAATAATAATAATTTATAATAATTGATCTGGAACACTTTAAATGTCATCAGTATTTGGTAGCTGACATTTAGAGCACTCCACAGCAATTATTGTTATTATTTATTATTATTATTATTATTATTATTATTATTATTATTAATATTATTATTATTATTATTAATATTAATATTATTATTATTATTATTTCCTTACAGTATATTGTAGGGAAATAATAATAATAATAATAATAATAATAATTGCTGTGGAGTGCTCTAAATGTCAGCTACCAAATACTGATAACATTTAAAGTGCTCCAGATCAATTATTATAAATTATTATTATTCTAAAAACAATAAATGCTATTTTTGCATTTGTTCTTACGACAAGAGTGATTTAGGCATATTTACCTTGATGTAAACATCTCATATGGTGGCGGTCTGCCTGCTCTTACCCCTCATATAATATGGCATATATTATTCATTTCAGCATCTTTATTACAGTTCTAGGGTATTTATCATGTTTCTGATATCAATTTGGAATAAATGTAATAGATAGATAACCTTTATTACTAATACAGTGGACCCCCGAGTTTCGTAAGGTTCTTATTTCGTAAACATCGTGTTTCGTAAGCTTTTTTCGATTTCGAGAATCGTAAACTGGCTCGTGTTTCGTAACGTATTAGACCTGTCTGCCTGCTCCGCGCCTGCGCAGGACGCAGGACGCCGCCAGTGAAGAGTTGTTTACCATTGAGAGAACATTACCCAGCGCGCTCTTTCAAACATTCACAATACATTTGGTGTCTTTTTTGGTGGTTTAGTGATTGTCACTGTGAAATAAGTCACCATGGGTCCAAAGAAGCTTCCTAGTGGCACCCCTGTGGTAAAGAAAGTGAGGAACACCATCGAACTGAAGAAAGAGATTATAGAAAAATATGAGAGTGGCGTACGTCTGAGTGAGCTTGCCAGGATGTACAAGAAAACCCCATCTACTATCAGCTCTATCCTGGCAAAGAGAAATGAGATCAAGGAAGCTAATGTTGCAAAAGGGGTTGATATGTTAACGAAAAATAGATCAAAAACAGTGGATGAGGTTGAAAAGTTGTTGGTGTGGATCAATGAAAAACAGAGAGCGGGTGATAGTATTTCCATGGCGATAATTTGTGAAAAGGCAAGGAAGTTGCACGCAGACCTTGTCAAGACAATGCCTGGAACCAGTGGTGAGGCGAGTGATTTTAAAGCCAGCAAAGGCTGGTTTGACAGGTTTAAGAAACGTAGTGGCATACACAGTGTTGTGAGACATGGTG
>WNWK01029711.1:20000-24143 GCA_009830355.1 Cherax destructor
GCTTGTTTGGGCTTTGTTGGGGTGATACTTCTCTACAAAGTTTTTGACGTCCATCCATTTAGCAAAGATTTCCTTGATTAATGAAGTAGGGGCTTCCTCTATCTCCTCTTCCGAACCTGAAGAGAGTGCATCCATCTTAGTCTTGTGCTCCTCCTTCTCAAGTTCCTGCAGCTCCTCAGTGGTCAGCTCTTCCCTGTGCCCCTCTACATCACCATCACTCACATCCAGACCCATGGATCTGCCATGGTGATCCTAACCATTTTCTTCGTTGCTTGGCTCTTCTCATTAACTTTCTTAGAACTCATGGTTAATAAATTTACTAAAAATTTATATGAAAAAACAAAATCACGTGAAAATTCACAGAGTTACAGCGAGGGTTGTTCACTGAATGGTAGCAGTGGGCATATTGATGCTAGTGGGCAATCGTGGCTTTGTCTTGAGAGAGGGGTAAACGAGGGTAGCGCGTGGTGTCGTGACTCATTTTGACCCATACAAGTTCTAGCATGCGAGTTGTATTCTAAACAAAGGTCGTATACCAAGCAAAAATTTTTGCTTCCAAACAGGACGTACTACACCAAGTTGGACTTATTCCAAAGCAGACATATACAGAGGTACCACTGTACAGTTATACATAGTGTAAATTACCTAGGATAACCCAAAAAATCCAGACAAAGTGCTATACTACTATGCTTGTAGATACAGTGGACCCCCGGTTTTTGTGATTTTTTCATTCCAGAATGCTGTTCAAGTGCCATTACCAACCGAATTTATTCCCATAAGGAATAATGTAAAGTAGACTAGTCCTTTTAGACCCCCAAAAATACACTTACAAAAGCATTTAAAAAAATACACTTACATAAAAGGGCGAGTTTGGAGCAGGACGAACACTGGGGGTCCACTGTATAAGGCATAATAAGCATGACTGGCAAGTAATACACATTTTCACTTGTTCATGACGACTGCATCGTGTGTAATACCTGTTGGTTCATGAGTGGCTCTCTCTCAGACAGAAAGACAAGTAGAGAGACAAGAAGACAGAAACACAGGCAGACAGAAAGACAGATAAGCAGAGATAGAGATAAACATAAAGCTAGACAGATAGAAACAAACAGATAGACAGACATATTTATGTGTAACAGTGAAAAATAAAGCCAAGGCAGTGCACAATCATCAAATGTCACTACTGCTGCACTGTCAGCAGTGGAATGGCACTCATCTTACACCACGCTTCAAGGAGTTTCATATATACTCCAGCATTTCTAAAACATTGCTGGGACCTGGCAAAAAAGGCAAAAATCATTTCTTATTTATAAATACATTTTTCTTATTTAAAAACCCGTAACAAAAAAATTTGGGTGTTTTTTCGGGGGCTGGAACGGATTAATGGCATTTCAGTTAATTTCAATGAGGAAAATTGATTTGATATAGTAGTACAGTGGTATCCCGAGTTTCGTACAGCTCCCAACTCAAACAATTATGTAAGTATATTATTGTAAGTGCTTTTGTAAGTGTATTTTTGGGGGTCTGAAACGGACTAATCTAATTTACATTATTCGTTATGGGAACAAATTCGTTCGGTAACAGCACTCGAACAGCCTTCTGGAACGAATTATGGCCGAAACTCGGGGTACCACTGGACTAGCAAATTGAGTTAAGAGCTGGATCACGGCATGAATTTAACTTGTAAGTCAAGGTACCACTGTAGTATATATATACAGTGGACCCCCGGATTACGATGGCGTCGGATTATGATAAATTCGGAAAACGATACATTTTTCCGTAAAAATAATGGTTCGGTAAACGATGATCCTCTCGGAAAACGCTATTCGTCTTGGACGCGTACACGGCACAATGCTCCATCCAGAGTCAGTGTGCCATTGTTTACCAGCGAGTGAGCGCCACCCACGCATTCATACCATACATTTTGTCATTTTTCCACTGTTTTTAGTGCCTGCAACTTCTAAATAAGCCACCATGGATCCAAAGAAAGCTCCTAATGCCAGCCCTGTGGTAAAGAGGCTCAGAAATACGGCAGGGAGTGTAGCAGGGATGCAAGGAGTGTAGCAGGGATGCAGGGAGTGTAGCAGGGATGCAGGGAGTGTAGCAGGGATGCAGGGAGTGTAGCAGGGATGCAGGGAGTGTAGCAGGGATGCAGGGAGTGTAGCAAGGATGCAGGGAGTGTAACAGTTATGCAGGGAGTGTAGCAGGGATGCAGGGAGTGTAGGAGGCATGCAGGGAGTGTAGGAGGCATGCAGGGAGTGTAGGGGCATGCAGGGAGTGTAGGAGGCATGCAGGGAGTGTAGGAGGCATGCAGGGAGTGTAGAGAATTTACAACATTTCCAGAGAATTTCCAAAATTTCCAGAGAATTTCCAAAATTTCCAGAGAATTTCCAAAATTTCCAGAGAATTTACAACATTTCCAGAGAATTTCCAAAATTTCCAGAGAATTTCCAAAATTTCCAGAGAATTTCCAAAATTTCCAGAAAATTTCCAAATTTCCAGAGAATTTCCAAAATTTCCAGAGAATTTCCATGAAACATTAAAAAGCTCAGAAAAATGTGCTAAAATCGTATTTTATTGCATTTTTCGACGATTTAGAGCGGTTTGAGTGCTTTTTTTAAAAACTCATTTTAGCTAAAATACTTAGATTTTCACACTTTTAAATAGAATTTCTACTGCAATTGAAATTTATAGGAAAAGTAAGCCAAATTTAATGATTTTCTTTTAGTAAGCTTACTTATAGGAGGCATGCAGGGAGTGTAGGAGGCATGCAGGGAGTGTAGGAGGCATGCAGGGAGTGTAGGAGGCATGCAGGGAGTGTAGGAGGCATGCGGGGAGTGTAGGAGGCATGCAGGGAGTGTAGGAGGCATGGGAGTGTAGGAGGCATGCAGGAGTGTAGGAGGCATGCAGGGAGGTTAGGAGGCATGCAGGAGTGTAGGAGGCATGCAGGGAGTGTGAGGCATGCAGGTGGGGCATGCAGGGAGTGTAGGAGGCATGCAGGGAGTGTAGGAGGCATGGCAGGGGAGTGTGGGAGGCATGCAGGGAGTGTAGGAGGCATGCAGGGAGTGTAGGAGGCATGCAGGGAGTGTAGGAGGCATGCAGGGAGTGTAGCGGGGATGCAGGGAGTGAGCAGGAAGGCAAGGACTTGGTACCTGAAGTGTTAATGGAAGGATTTCCTTCTAAACACTAGCATACTCCTTCCTCCCCCTTTTCCTCCATTTTCCACACATCAACAACTCTTCAATAAAAAAGGGTTTTAAGTTATTATACTGTTGTAGTATTTATTTGTGTAATTTATATATACATGTATCAATCTTCTGTGTAAGTTAATGTGTAAAAAATTTTTTATTTTAATACTTTTGGGTGTCTGGAATGGATTAGTTGAATTTCCATTATTTCTTATGGGGAAAATAGATTCGGATTACGATATTTTCAGTTTACGATAAGCCCTCTGGAACGGATTAATATCGTAATCCGGGGGTCCACTGTACTAGCTTTCATTGATGGTTAGGTTTACACATGCCCGAAATGCTCTGCATAACTAACTGATTAAAAGCATATTGTTTTATTCTAGAATCATATTATGTAGTATACTCATTCTGCAATGTAGTTTAGTTCTAATTTATATACAGTGGACCCCTGGTTAACGGCCATAATTCGTTCCAGAATGCTGTTCGAGTGCCATTAACGAACGAATTTGTTCCCATAAGAAATAATGTAAATTAGATTAGTCCTTTTAGACCCCCAAAAATACACTTACACAAGCACTTACAAAAATACACTTACATAATTGTTCGAGTTTGGAGCAGTACATAAACCGGGGGTCCACTGTACTATGTTGTACGTACATTGAACTATTATTCTACATGAATGGAGTGGCTGTGGGTAGCCACAGACACTCCGGAGAGAGAGGTTTTTTAGTGCCAGGAAGGAAAAAAAGCTGGCAGGAAATGACAGAAATCGTACGCCAACTGCAATCATTTCTGGAGTGGAATCACAGTCAATGGCCTCCACTCCAGAACAACAGATATTAGTGCCAGGAAAAAAAGACTTTCTCCCCCCATACCACCAATCCAACGACATTCATCTTTGCAAATATACAGGGTCTAAAGCCAGCAACGAACAACAAGATACCTTACATCC
>WNWK01029712.1:0-24142 GCA_009830355.1 Cherax destructor
AAAAATGATTACCGCCAACCGGAAGTCACCGATGTTGCTGTCAGCGGTTCAATTTTGGTCAACTTGAAGCCTCCATATCTCCGTAAGTATTGATCGCAAAAAATTTTTGTTTATCATTTAGATTTAGAAAAAAACTATCATTTCAAGATAAAATAATTTTCCGAATATTTTTCACCCTGGAAACAAGTTTCCGAGAAGGCCTGTCGACCCCCAAAGGGTTAAATAAACACCACCTAACAATTACAGGAGACTTCAACGTAAACCTCATCCAAGCAGTTGACCCTCCAGTAGCTGATTTCAAAAACACTATGAACAACTGCTTGCTACTGCCTTCTGTAACTAAGCCAACAAGAATCTCTGAGACAAGTGCCTCATTACTTGACCATATCTGGACCAACACGATATCTCCACTACAAGCAGGTATTATCACAGACAACACTACAGACCACCACCTTTCTCATAATCAACTTAGTAAATTGCCTCAAGATTTGAAAAAGATCTCATTTCGCCTCATAGTGAGTCATTGGTAAATAATTTAATATTAGCACTAGGTGACATTGATTGGCAGAGAGCTAGCTGACAGCAATAATATTGACAAATATGTCAAAACCTTTTACTTAAAACCTAAAACCTCTATAACATGCATTCTGATCAAAGTGAAGCAAATCACGCAAAGAGAATAAACAGCCCATGGCTAACAAATAGTACAGTGGACCCCGAGTACGTGTAATCCATTCCAGGAGCTAGGCCTCAACTCAACTGGCGAAAGTCGAACTAATATTTCCCATAAGAAATAACGTAAATACAATTAATCCGTTTCCACCCAAAAATATTCACCAAAAATTAATTTTTTAAAGAATAAATACTATGTTTACGTACAGAAAACAATGAGAAATAAATATAAAGCACTAATTTTAATGGATAAATGAACATTTTAATCAGTTTTCCCTTTTTTGAAGACTCTTGTTGGCGATATGAGAGAGGCAGGAGAGTTTGTTTGGAGGCAGGACAAGATAGCCCTTCAATACGACACTAATATAAACTGTATGGCTTATTTATCTATCACAATTCATCTAATATGACATAATAAACAATATTAATAACATAGAAACATGATATATACTACTTAGAATGAATAAAATACAGTAGACCCTCATTTAGCACGACTTTATGTTGCGCGTTTTGGGTATATACGCGATTGAAGAATTGCGGCACATTTTTATCTAACACGACGTAAACCTTATATTACGCGATTCGCTGGAGGGAAAAATTTTGAGCCCGGGGTCGCCTGCAGTAGGTTAAACCATTGAGTCAGTGGGGTCCTACTAAGGGTGGCTATGAGCCACAACAAGTGTTTAATGCTGACGAGACAAGTGTTTTCTGGAAGAAAATGCCAACATGAACTTATATCAGTCAGCAAGAGAAAAGTGCACCAGGCTTCAAGACAGCAAAGGATCGCTTCACCTTGCTCCTTTGGGTAATGCATCAGGTGATTTCAAGTGTAAGCCCATGGTTATTTACCGCTGTAAGAATCCTCATGCTTTGAGGAAAGGGAATTTGTTTTTCCTTCCCACAAACTGTAAGTTATTCAGGTATACAGAGATAGTTACATTGATTATCTACATAGCAGCATATGTGAGAGAACCTAGGATAACCCAAAGTGTTACCCTAGAGAACCAGGATAACCCAAAGTTTGGGTTATCCTAGGTTCTCTACACATATGCTGCTATGTATGATAATTTGTAACTGTATCTGTGTATACCTGAATAAACTTCACAGTTTGCAGGAAGAAAAACAACCATTCCCTCAAGCGGCCGGTGCTAATGTTGTGGAACAGCTGGGAAGACCACCCGCCTTCCCATGCTACCCCTCCCCAACAACACCCCACCATCCCAGCATTCGTATTCCATACGCGTCAAGCCAGCTGTTTCTCAAGGATAAGAGAGTGAATTGTGTTTTGATCTTTAAATTACTATATCTTGTATCTGCCAAGCAATCATGTCACCCAGTAGGCATACCAGTGTTGCTCAAAGTGGCAAGAAAATGTTTAAGCATTTATTAAGTCTTAGAATTAACGAAGAAAAGATATTAGACAAGACATAACCTGTGCTGTAATGAAGTGTTACTTTGTACACATAAAAAGATGTAAACATAAGTTTGTGTGACTAACTTACTGACTGACTGGACTGACTTACTGAATGACTTGACTGACTGACTGAATGTCTTGACTGACTTACTGAATGTCTTGACTGACTTACTGAATGTCTTGACTGACTTACTGAATGTTTTGACTGACTTACTGAATGTCTTGACTGACTTACTGAATGACTTGACTGACTTACTGAATGTCTTGACTGACTTACTGAATGACTTGACTGACTTACTGAATGACTTGACTGACTGACTTACTGAATGATACTGAATGACTTAACTGACTTACTGAATGGACTGACTTACTGAATGACTTGACTGACTTACTGAATGACTTTATTAAAGTTAGAGACACTCAGTACAACCATCGACTTCAGTTCCAGAATCTCTATTATCCACCTCAGCCCAGTAGGGCCACAGCATAACTCTCCACTCTCTTCACAATCATCCACAAACATCAGCACCCACAATTTAAGGTAAATACTATTATTTCTGTTACATTTGTAGTCTTAAGCAGTAAAAACAACATAATACATCACGATAATGAACTACAATTACATATTCTCTTTTATATTTGTAAGATCTGTTGGTCTAAAAAAAACTTGTTTGGCTTTTTGGGGACTCTCAGGACCGTAACCCTATTTTTCCCATAAGTTCTTTTAATTATTTAACACGATTTTAGCTAACACGACGTTTTCAGGAATGTAACTACCGTGCTAAATGAGGGCCTACTGTATGTCATTATGTATGAGGGAAGTGGCGGTAGTGTTATTGTTGTTGGGTTTATAAGGGTGTGGAGGATGGGCTCCAACGATAACGTGGACTGTATGTTACTTATCTTCTTGATGAATCCAAGATGTCGCAGCCTTCCCCAACACCTTCTCAGGGGATCCATATATTGCCACACTCTCCACAGGGCTGTAAGATAAACATCAAGGGATTATAATTATTGCCCCAAAGGAGCGTATGTCCATATTTCAGTCTTAGATGGACTGAAAGGCGTTTTACTCACTGTTTTGGACTTAAAAGTCCACGCATAACCGCCGTCCCTAGGTAAAATTTGAATGTTCTTGAATACAAGAACTGCGCAGTCCCCTGTTTTGACCAGAACATCAAATTCTTACCTTGCTCGTGTAACTTTGAGCGATGGTGTTGGCTCCACCATATACGGCGGAAATGCTGTCTTGATTGTAGAATGCCGCTGAAGAATCACCGTCTTGTTTCGATGGAGTTCACTTGCGATTGTCTCTACGTTTCTCCTTTTTGCAGTCTGAAGCTGCGCACACTTCTGAATACAGTGGACCCTCGGTTAACGAAAAAAATTCATTGCAGAAGCCTGCTCAAGTGCCATTACCGAACGAATTTACATCCTTAAGAAATAATGTCATGTAGGTTAGTCTATTTCAGACCCCAAAACTACACTTCCACAAGAACTTACAAAATTATACTTACATAATTGCACGATTTCCGGGGTATTCGTTAACCGAGGGTCCACTGTATACTGCAATGTTGATGTTATTCACTAAACGCGCTGGAACAGAGTTCTTATCTTATTTCCCGACGTTAGTGGAGATTAAATGATATAACGGACGCGAACGAGTAATGTCTATGTTGATTTACGTCGCCTCGCGCGCATGACCATTAGAGTCGTATGACCCGTTCTTGCGGTGGCCAAATTCAATCTGCCCGCTCGTGCTGCCTTTTGCAGTCTCGTGCAGCCATGTGGTGCCACGCGGTGCCTCGTGGTGCTGTGGTCAGCACAATTCTTGACACACTGTTGACAGTACATCTGGTCTGAATTAAATTGTTTATGCAGCCAGACGCACCTCCTCTTGCCCTTTCCTAAGGGTGGAAAGGGTGAGGGCCCTTACAAGGGTAGTAAGGGCGCATACCCCTCCTTTGGAGAATTTTCTCCACACTGGGGGCAGCGAAAATTCACCTAAAGTGAACTACTCATCGCTTAACATTAATTTGATTTTCTCACTCGCCATCACTGCTGCTTGTCTTTTCTGAACAGCTTCAGTCTGTGTGGTTTCTGGAGAATCACTAATTTTATTTTTGTTTTCAACACTGTGTAATTCTAACGGCACTAATTTATCTATTGTACGCTTATTCACTACACCTTTGCTCAAAACATCAACTGTCCTGATGATTCCATTTGCATCAGGATATATGGTCACAATTTTTCCAAGAGGCCAATGGGACCTCGACCATCATTGTTAATAATCACTATGTCACCAGGTCTTAAGGACTTATAATTTTCTGAAACACCAGCTCCATAGAAATGTTCTCTCAATGAGGTGAGATAGTCTTCGCCAAATTTTCTCCCACGTTCAATCACTTTATTAAGGTGTTTGAATTTACGTCTGAGTTGTTCAGGTTCGAAATGAGTAGGATCCTCTATGATTTCTTTATCATTCATGGGAGGAACAGGTTCGAGCCTTCTGCCATGTAGTAAATGAGATGGACTTAACACTTCTAAATTGTCCAGATCATCGGTAACATACGTTAAAGGTCTGTTGTTGACTCTATTTTCTATTTCAGTTACGACTGTACGAAATTCTTCTAAGTCGATTCTCTGACGATGAAGAGTCTTCCTTAAACAACGTTTCACAATGCCTATCATTCTTTCGTAAAATCGCCTGCCATGGGGATTTAGGAGGAATGAATCTCCAACGACAATTGCGTTGATTCAGCATCTGTTGTACTTCAGGCTGCTCAAAAATCTTGTTTATGTAAGCAGCACCTGCAACAAAATTCGTTGCATTGTCTGATATCATCAGCCTGGGACATGCCCTTCTGGCTGCAAACCTTCTAAATAATTTGATGAAGGTTTCAGCAGACATATCAGTGGCTACTTCTAGATGTACTGCTCTAGTTGTAGCACAGGTGAACAAACAGATGTACACCTTGATAGGAACTTTGTCAACTGTCTTAGTTAAAATTATTGGTCCAGTGTAATCTACACCTGTCACTTCAAATGGAGTGACATGACATACTCTTTCAGAAGGGTATGGAGGTGGACCTGGATACTGACATACTCGCATATCATAATGACGACAAGTAATACAGTCCCTGATTTGTTTCTTCACACTTTGTCGACCTTGAGGTATCCAGTAGGATTGACGTATATGACAAAGAGTGTCAGCTACACCACCATGTAACACGTTACTGTGGGCATTCTGAATAATCAGTCTTGTTAGCCAATGATTCTTGGGGATCAATACTGGATGTATTGTTTCCTTAGGTAGTGAAGAATTATGAATTCTTCCTCGACATCTTATAATTTTTTCTGAGTCGAGATAAAGTCCTAAAGAATTAATCATATCAGGTTTCTTTGGTGATTTATCCTGAGTTTCCAGAAATCTATACTCTGTAGAGAAAACATCTTTCTGTATTAACTTTATCCAGTATTTAATGGGTTCAAGTAATTCATAATTAGGTTTTATCCCTTTAATGAATTTAAAGACAAGAGCTGTAACTCTTAAGAGTTTACCCAAAGATGAGTATTTAGATCCATCAATGACTATTTCTTTTGTGTCTGTAGTGTTTAAACAGATTATTTCTGCTGTGTTCAAACAGACTGTTTCTTCTGGCATAATGTAGCTTTTGCTGTGGCCAGTTATTTTCATTAGAGAGCCAGTTAGGTCCGTGGAGCCATAATTTATTATCCACAAAGTTCTTGAGTGGGACACCACGTGACAACATGTCAGCTGGGTTCTCTTGTGTAGAGACGTGGAGAAAGACATAGTCTCTCTGCATCTCTCTTATTTCTGCTACTCTATTCTGTACATAGACCAACTTACTCTTATTATTTCTTAACCACTGGAGAACTGCTTCATTGTCACTCCAGATCACAGTTTTTTCAATAGTGAGATGATCAAGTACTTTGTTGAGATAGACAGCTAATTTTGTACCTACATAGAGTGCTGTCAGTTCCAATTGTGGTACTGTTCTGACCTTCAAGGGTGCAACCCTGGCCTTTGAAGTAATTAAAGTACTTCCTTCAGCGTTACTCATGTAAGCTACAGCGCCATAACCTCTGGTTGACGCATCACAGAACACATGTAATGTGTACTTGTTTCCCTTGACCTATTTGTCTGGGAAATTTAATTTGATGAAGTTGTTTAAACTCCTTGGACATTTCATCCCATTCTTGACTCATTTCTTGAGGCAAGTTCTCATCCCAACCTATTTTGAGCTTCCATGCATCTTGCACAAGCATTTTACCTTTTATGGTAATTGGTGAGACGAGTCCTAGAGGATCAAAACATTGTGATACTCTCTGACAGTAAACTACGTTTAGTGAGTGTACTGCTTGATTTATTGGTTATCCTTTGAGACTCAAAGTGTCTTCCTGTGTATTCCAATTAAGTCCAAGCATGTTGTTGCATTCAGGAATTTCAGCTTCAGGGAAATCTTCTTGATAAGTTCCCTTAATTGATTTGAATTAGTATTCCACATCCTTAGAGGCATATTTGCTTCTTTCATCTCCTTGTTAGCTTCTCTGTATAAGGATTTCAAATCCTCCTCTTTTTTCACAGTACCTTGAAGATTGTCCACATAGAAACTTTTCTTTAAGATTTCTTTGAAGGGACTTTCAGATTTCTTCAAATGTGTATTAAGAGTAGCTTCTAGTAAGAATGGAGAGGATGTTGCACCAAATAATACTGACTTGAAACGATAAGTTTTCACAGGACTTTGAGGATCATGTGGATTTTCTGGCCACAAGAATCGAGTATAATCTCTATCTATTTCTTGTAGTCCTACTCTTAAGAAAGCTTTGGAAATATCAGCCGTGTAGGCATATAGATTTGTGCGAAATTTCATAAGCACGTCTCCAAGCTTCTCAGTTAGTGAGGGTCCGGTCATCAGACAGTCATTAAGGCTTGCTACATCTTTATTTGCACGTGCGCTGCAATTGTATACAACACGTAGTGGAGTGGTTTCAGAATTTTTCCTGACTCCGTGGTGCGGTAGATAATGAGCATCTGTCTTCAACTTATCTTCGACTATTTCCTCAATGAATTTATTGTCTAACTGTTCTTGTATGATATTATCATAGACAGTCAGCAGCTCTGGATTCTTCCTGAGCTCATGTATTTGTGCTTTCATTTGTCCGAAAGCCATGCGATAATTGCTAGGTAGATGTGGTGGATTTAATTTCCATGGTAACCTAACCCAATACTGTCCATCTTCATATTTGACAGTGTCCAAATATTGGTTATAAGTCTCAGACTCCTGTGGGCTTGGTTTATTTACATCTATACCTATCGCATCTAAATCCCACAATTTATCAACTGGTTCATTCATTTCTTCCAGTAATGATAATTTTTGTTGTGGTACATGATCAGCAGTTATTCTTGTAACTAGTACATTTTCTACTGAATCAATTTCAGCTTCTTTCCCGCTTTGAGAGGGAATTGGACCACATATCATATGGCCTCCAGCTGTTTTCAGCAAGTGAACATCATGTTTACTTACTATATTTTCCACAAAACAGTGATAATAATCACTTCCAATGATTAAATCAATTGGACTAATTGTGTCCGTCTGTATGTCAGGACAGGCTAACTTGACCTTGGCCGCCTTCAGTGCTGCAACTGTATCTCTTATTCCCCGGATCTGCACTGACTTAGGCAAATCATCGACTACCACAGCTTCTACTGTCTTTTTCCTGTTTCCTAGACCAACAGTGAATCTGGCTAGGTCATATTTCTGCTTACCAGAACTTTGGAAAAATCCAGCTATTTCTAACTGTATTTTGGCATGGGGTTGTTTATTCAGTTTTTGCAACACTGTTCGTCTTATGAAAGACCTTTGTGATCCTTGATCAAATAATGTTAGCACATTGGTTTTGTGTAATTTATGTGATAACTCAACTCGAGCTATTGGGAGAGCAGTCGATTTAGACTTATCTCTCACATTTAATGCTGCTGTTTGTTGACTTCCTGACTCTGTGGAAGTCGGTTGTTCAGCATAAGTGCTTGGGCATAATGCTGTATGATGCATTCCCTTGCATTTAAAACACTTCTTCAGTGAGCATTTACCTCCCTTGTGTTCACCTAAACACTTAATGCACCTTTTCAGCTGTTGAGCACGTTGTTTCCGTGCCTCCATTGTTGTGTATTGAATGCAATACTGTGCCCAATGTGTTCCATCACAAAGTACACATTTTGGAGTACGTTTATGTGTGACAGTCTGTTTACTGTCTGTTGTGTTCACAGCTTGATAAGTGCCTACATGGGATTTCCCATTATGTGGTTTAGTGGGAGTAGGTACACTCTTTTTGTACTGAGTTGAAGGTTTATTATCCACAACAGGATTGGTGGATTTCTCATCTTGTCTCGTTGCTTGCATGCATGAGACTATTGTTTGTAAACCCTTGCTAATTTCTTCACAAGTGAAATAGCGTTTATTGAACATAATATTTAAACGTTCAATGGTTTGTGTTGACAGTTTATCTTGTATAATACCACTGATAAACCAATCACATTGCCTTAGATCATATTTAACTCCTAGAGTTCTGAGACTATTGTCTAATGTGATCCTAAATGACTGTAAGTCTGAAAGACAATGTTTGGGTGGTTTCAAGCTTGATATTAAGACTGCATGTCTAACCCTGGCTTTGTCAGCATCAAGATAATTATCTGCTAAGACACGTAAAGCTAGAGCATAATTGCCTTTGACCACCGGAAATGATTTAATCAGTTCATAGGGTTCACCTTTCACGAGATATCTGAGATAATTGAACTTAGCAATCTCATCTATGTCAGTACGTGAATTCACTAAAGAATTAAACCCACTAATGAACTCTTCATAATCATTACCTTCAAAAATAGGCATAGCCAATTTAGGAAGAGTTGGTAAACTAACACCAGGTGTGACAGGTGTCGCAGGTGTGTGGACAGGTGTGGAGACAGGTGTCTGCTGACCACTGGCTGTAGGTCTCTGTGACAAAGTTTTGCGGCAGATAGCCTGTATTCCTGTCCACCTTAATTGTTGTCCACTAAAGGCATCCAAGACACTTTTAATTTCTTCCTTTGTCGGATTGGAATCTAGAAATTCCTTTTCGTATATCTCGTAGCCTGAATTAATGATTTCCAGACGTTTATTAAATAATTGAGATTTAATTTCCAACTGATCATAGTCTATATTTGTGTCTTGGGTTAAACCTATACAGACTGAAATTAATTGCTCCAATTGAGTAATTTTCGTCTGTAACGTGCTGAATTTTGTGGTTAATGACGACATTTTGCTAGTATAATGACTAACAGCACACTTAGAGTGTTTAAAAAACTCCAGCTGAGTTTGTTTTGACTGCGTCAGCACACTACTGACCCACTAACCGTGTCTTTCAAGGTCAGTGGCCTTGAGGTGCAGAGTACATATGGACGAAACAACACGAAGGTTTGTTTATGTCCTGAACTGTTGTCTCAGCTAAACTGAGTCTCACCACTGACGTCACTTCACACATGAAAATATTTCACTGTATACACATTACACATATATATTCAATGTTTATATACATACATATGTCACTGTTACAATGTTAATTAATATGAAAGTTTAAACTTAATATCACTTCCTATATTATATAAGAGACAAACATAATACACAGTTTCTTCTCTTAATTTGTGTCTATAAACATTATAAACACTGTGTGTATATATAAACTGTTTATACTATACACATTCACAGACCAGCCATGTGCCAGTCAATCTGCTTCTCTGCTGACTTAAGCAGAAATTGAAGTGTTGCTCCCGCGTGGGTGAGTGGGGTAGTGGGGGAGTGGCCCCCCAGAAGTACTGTCCCCAACCTTGGGTGACCCGACTACCGTTTTCTTCTGGGTGTCGGGTGAGCGCCTGCCGCTCGCGTTTTCTATCTCGCGAGAGCTTCCCATACTCTTTGAATGAGAGTAGGGACCCATATATTCTGGTTTCTTTTGTAAAAACAATAGTTTTACAGCTTTTCTCGAAGGACCTTGGATCGTAGACATTTATACACTGAAGTATAAGTCTTTGGACCACCATGTGGTCACTCTCCTGGTTCGAATACGATCAACGTTCGATTCGTAATGACCAAACTTCCGGTTCGTAATAAACAAACATCCGGTTCGAAGGACCAACATGTGGAGGATGGGTACCAACGATAACGTGTACTGTATGTTACGCTAATACTTAGCTGATGGATGAATCCAAGATGTCGCAGCCACCACCAACACCTTCTCAGGGGATCCATATATTGCCACACTCTCCACAGGGCTGTATGGAAAAAATATCACATATGAGTACATAATTATTGCCCCAAAGGAGCGTATGTCCATATTTCAGTCTTAGATGGACTGAAAGGCGTTTTACTCACTGTTTTGGACTAAAAAGTCCACGCATAACCGCCGTCCCTAGGTAAAAAATTGAATGTTCTTGAATACAAGAACTGCGCAGTTCCCTGTTTTAACCAGATCATCCAATTCTTACCTTGCTCGTGTAACTTTGAGCGATGGTGTTGGCTCCACCATATACGGCGGAAATGCTGTCTTGATTGTAGAATGCCGCTGAAGAATCACCGTCTTGTTTCGATGGAGTTCACTTGCGATTGTCTCTACGTTTCTCCTTTTGCAGTCTGAAGCTGCGCACACTTCTGAATATACTGCAATGTTGATGTTATACACTAAACGCGCTGGAACAGAGTTCTTATCTTATTTCCCGACGTTAGTGGAGATTAAATGATATAACGGACGCGAACGAGTAATGTCTATGTTGATTTACATCGCCTCGCGCCGCATGACGACTAGAGTCGTATGACCCGCTTCTGCGGTGGCCAAATTCAATCTGACCGCCGTGCTGCTTTTTGCAGTCTCGTGCAACCATGTGGTGCCACGAGGTGCCTCGTGGTGCTGTGGTCAGCACAATTCTTGACACACTGTTGACAGTACATCTGGCTTGAATTAAATTGTTTATGCAGCCAGACGCGCCTCCTCTGGCCCTTTCCTAAGGGTGGAAAGGGTGAGGGCCCTTACCAAGGGTAGTAAGGGCGCATACCCCTCCTTTGGAGAATTTTCTCCACAGTAATTACGAGCCACTGTTTCGGACGTATCTATAGCGCCTAAATTCTAGCGGCCTCAAATCAAACAGGAGAAAGCTTGTAGGCCTACATGTGAGAGAATGGGTCTGTGTGGTCAGTGTGCGCAGTATAAAAAAAAATCGGGCAGCCAGTGGTGCATTGTGGGAACGCCATTTCAGTAGTCCTTGTTCAGCATGCCTAGCGGTAAGAATTATCTGACTCCCCGGCGCATCTGGGACTGTTTTCTTCCTCAATGATAGCTCTAACACAGATGGAAGTGTCTCTGAAGATGAATTTCATGGTTTTGAGGAGTTTGTGACCGAAAGCAATGCCCAGGATACCAGAAGGAAGGAAGGAAAAAAGAAAGAAAGTAAGGAAGAGATGAGAGAAAGGAAGGAAGGAAAGAAGAGATGAAAGGAAGTAAAGAAGGAAGGAGGAAAGGAAGGAAGGAAAGAAAGAAAGGAAGTAGAGATGAGAGGAAGGAAAGAACAAAAGAAGAAAGAAAGGAGATGAGAGGAAGTCCACACACTTCAAGCGGTAAGGGAAGTTGATGGAAAGTGTCCAGTCATTATATGTGTATATATATTATAGAACAATAGAAATAGGTTGGTATGTAAGTAAGTAGGTAGGCAAGTAAGTAGGAAGGCAAGTAGGTAAGTAGGTAGGCAAGTAGGTAGGTAAGTAGGTAGGTAAGTAGGTAAGCAAGTAGGTAAGCAAGTAGGTAAGCAAGTAGGTAAGCAAGTAGGTAAGCAAGTAGGTAAGCAAGTAGGTACGTAAGTAGGTACGTAAGTAGGTACATAAGTAGGTACGTAATTAGGTAGAAAGGACTGTGGGGAAGAAGAGCTTGGGACCCCATGGGTGTTGACAGGTGAGTGGTGGTATAATATATCATTTTGACAGCAGCCGCACCCTGACTCAGCATATTTACAAGTCCACACACTCACAACAACCAGCTTCCAGAAGCCTAATATAAGTTCTATGAAGTGTCCAGTGACTATATATGCGTATATATAGAAACCAGAAGGAAGGAAGGAAGGAGATGAAAGAAAGGAAGGAAGGTAGGTAGGAAGGAATGTAGGAAGGCATGTAGGAAGGAAGGTTGGAAGGAAGGTTGGAAGGAAGGAAGGAAGGTTGGAAGGAAGGAAGGAAGGTTGGAAGGAAGGTTGGAAGGAAGGAAGGAAGGAAGGAAGGAAGGAATGACGACCCAGAAACAACAACCAGCTTCCAGAAGCTAATAGCAATTCTATGAAGTGTCCAGTGATTATATATGCGTATATATAGAAATCAGAAGGAAGGAAGAAAGGAAGGACGAGATGAAAGGAAGGAAGGAATGTAGGAAGAAAGGTTAGAAGGAATGAAGGAAGGAA
Source organism: Cherax destructor (assembly GCA_009830355.1). Taxonomy (NCBI): domain Eukaryota; kingdom Metazoa; phylum Arthropoda; class Malacostraca; order Decapoda; family Parastacidae; genus Cherax; species Cherax destructor. The sequence goes on from WNWK01029712.1 coordinate 12,582, forward strand.
GGAAGGTCGGAATGATGACCCAGACACAACAACCAGCTTCCAGAAGCTTATAGCAGTTCTAGGCACGTGTCCAGTGACTATGTGTGTATTTATAGAAACCAGAAGGAAGAAAGGAAAGACGAGATGAAAGGAAGGAAGGAAGGAAGGTAGGTAGGTAGGTAGGAAGGTAGGTAGGTAGGTAGGTAGGTAGGTAGGTAGGTAGGAAGGAAGGAAGGAAGGTAGGAAGGAATGTAGGAAGAAAGGAATGACGACCCAGACGACCATCAACCTAGGATAACTACCTAACACAACTGCCTGCTGCTACTTTGAAGAAAACTGCTCAGAAGAGATGTTTTGTCTGTGCATATACAAAAAAACACCCACAAAAATGCAGAGACATTCGTTTTATGTGTGAGGAATGTAAAACACCACTGTGCATGTTTCAAAGAGTTCCACAAGCTGCAGAACTTTTATGAACATGTCCAGTGACTGTACATTTGTATATATATTATAGAACAATAGTAATAAAGATTTTTTTGTATTGTTCATTTGTGTAAACAAGTTTTGTAAACAATATAAAGATACTAATGTTTATGCTATTATTGTGTTGCATACAACGAATGTATATATATACATTGCACCTTATCTTGGCCTCACAGGCCACATAAGTTACGCAAAATAAGAAAATAGTGAAAAAAACAAGAAATCTATGAATGGAAGTAAACAAATGTGTACTGAGTGAGCGGCAGTCGCCGTTGTTGCCATACGCGGCTCATTTTCTGCCAACTTTACACCTCCATATCTCGGTAAGTATTGATGGCAAAAATCTGTTTTTAGGATAAAAACAATCAGAAAAATAATCTTAACATTTTGATAAGAAAAAATAATTTTTTTTTTTTTTGAATATTTTGCGACAACAGAATGGCACTCAGGATTGAGGGTTGCGACAGTCAAGGGGTTAAGGAGATAAATTCGTTTGGTAATGGCACTTGAACAGCATTCTGGAATGAAAAATATCGTAAGTCGAGGTACCACTATCAGGTCTCATACTATGAAGTTTAAAGCTGAGTGAATGTACCTCATTTACATTATTTTGGATGGTCCCCAAACACTTCACCCTTTTTATGTAAGTTTATTTTATTTTTTAAACGTCTTAATTGTAAAGACTGTAATTTTAGATAAGATCTAAAAGGACTGCCAGGGTACCACTGTCAGTTACGATTCATGGTCAAACTTCCCTTTAGTAAGTTTATTTAAACGTTTAGGTAATTTGGATCAAGGACTGCTATTTTATATCATCAGATAAATGTTAATGGCACTGCAGTACTGAATGAAAATATCGTAAGTCGAGGTACCACTGTATATATATATATATATATATATATATATATATATATATATATATATATATATATATATATATATATATATATATATATATATATATACATATATATATATATATACATACAGTGGTCCCCGAGTATCGTAAAACTTCACTCCAGAAGCCTGCTCAAGTGCCATTACTGAACGAATTTACTCCCTTAAGGAAAAATGTAACGTAGGTTAGTCTATTTCAGACCCCCAAAAATACACTTCCACAAGAACTTACAAAATTATACTTATATAATTGCACGATTTCCGGGGTATTCGTTAACCGAGGGTCCACTGTACTCTTCACCTATATGTTTCACTGTAAACACTTGGTCTACACACCCCCTACCCCTCCTAAAGCCTCCTTGTTCATCTGCTGTCCTGCTCTCCGTCTTACTCTTAATTTTTTCAATAATAACTCTACCATACACTTTACCAGGTACAGTGGACCCTCGGTTAACGAATACCCCGGAAATCGTGCAATTATGTAAGTATAATTTTGTAAGTTCTTGTGGAAGTGTATTTTTGGGGGTCTGAAATAGACTAACCTACATGAAATTTTTCCTTAAGGGAGTAAATTCGTTCGGTAATGGCACTTGAGCAGACTTCAGGAGTGAAGTTTTTACGAAACTCGGGGGTCCACTGTATACTCAACAGGCTTATTCCCCTATAATTTTTACACTACCTTTTGTCCCCTTTGCCTTTATACAAAGAAACTATGCATGTTCTCTGCCAATCCCTAGGTACCTTACTCTTTTCCATACAGTTAATAAATATAAGCACCAACCACTCCAAAACTATATCCCCACCTGCATTTAACGTATTTATCTTTATCCCATCAGTCCAAGCTGCTTTACCTCCTTTCATTGCACCCACTGCCTCATGCACTTCCCTCACACTCACAACTGGTTACTGGCTCTTCCTCACTCCTACAAGATGGTATTCCTCCCTGTCCAATACATGTACATGAAATCACAACTTGCCAATCCTCATCGACATTTAACAATTGCTTAAAATATTCACTCCATATTCCCAATACAGTGGTCCCTCGTTTTTCGTTCATCTCCAAACTCGAACATTTATGTAAGTGTATTTTCGAAAGTGCTTTTGCAAGTGTATTTTTGGGGGTCTGAAATAGAATAACCTACGTGACATTATTTCTTAAGGAAGTAATTTCGCTCGTAATGGCACTTGAGCAGCTTTCTGGAAAGAATTTTCGGCGAAAACCGAGGGTCCACTGTACCTCTAACTCTTCATCTAACGTTTCTCCTTTCCTCTCCTATTTTTAACAGTCAAATCAATCCGTTCCCTATACTACAGTGGACCCTTGAAAATCGTGATTAATCTGTTCTTGAGAGTCCGCCTATTTTCAAAATGGACGATTTTCAAAACCATTTTCCCCATGAGAAATAATGTAAATCAAATTACAGTAAATACAATTAATCCGTTTCCACCCAAAAAATTTCACCAAAAATTCATTTTTTTAAAGAATAAATACTATAGTTTTACATACAGAAAACAATGAGAAATAAATATAAAGCACCAATTTTAATGGATAAATGAACATTTGAATCAGTTTTACCTTTATTGAAGACTCTTGTTGGCGTATGAGAGAGGCAGGAGAGTTTGTTTGGAGGCAGGACAAGATAGCCCTTCAATACTACACTAATATAAACTCTACAGCTTTTTTATCTAGCACATTTCATCTAATATGACATAATAAACAATATTAATAACATAGAAACATGATATAAACTCTAGAATGAATAAAACATGTCATTACGATGTAAGACTGGTGTGTTTGTAAGACTGGTGTGTGGTGTGTAGTGTGTTTGTTGTTGTTGGGTATAAGGGCCACAGACCATAAGCCATGGTGGGTGGCAGCAGCAGGCCACCAACACTATTCACACAAAACAATGTGCATAATTTATAAATAAGAAACATTTACACTTTAATTTATAAATAAGAAATATTCACACTTATATAAATAAGAAATACTTACACTTACACTTGAAGGAGATGGTGGCAAGAGGACGGCGCTCTTGTCAGTGTCCCTATAATCTCAAATATTGTAGAAGTTAAGTTTTGTGTCTTCATTTTCTATGGATTAATTGCTTAACTTACTTAAGTAAGTTTATTCAGGTACAGTGGACCCTCGCCATTCGAATTTAATCCGTTCCAGGAGCTTGTTCTTAACGTGAAATGTTCGAAAGGCGATTTAATTTTTCCCATAAGAAATAATGGAAATACAATTAATCCGTTCCAGAAATTCAAAAATATATAAAAAATAATATATTTTAATAAAATTAAGCTTCTACATAGACAAAAACATTAAATACTACAGTGCTGTACTACTAAAAGTATTAGTAAATAAATGCAAGTCTTTTTACTTACCATTATTGAAGATTGTTGATGGCATATGGAAGAGAGGGAGGAGGAGTGAGGGAGGGAGGGGTTAGTGTTTGGAAGGGGAATCCCCTTCCAGAAGGACTTCAGGTACCAAAGCCCTATCTGGGGTTACTTCTTTTCTTTGTCTTTTAATCCCACTAGGGCCAGCTTGGGAGTCACTGGACACTTTAACAAAATAACTGTCCACAGTCCTCTGTTTCTGGCGCCTTTTCAACATGTTCCTGAAGAAGGACATTGTTTGGTCACTGAACATGCTGCTGTTATGGCTTGTTTGAGCTTGTTCAGGGTGGTATTTTTCAACAAAACTTTGCAATCTATTCCACATTGTACACATCTCCTTAATCTCTGAAGAAGGCACCTTCTTCAGCCCCTCTTCCTCCTCCTTCTCCCGTGAATCAATAGCCTCAAATCTGGTCTGATGCTCTTCCATTTCCAGCTCTTGCAGCTCTTGAGTTGTTAGCTCTACCCTGTGGCCCTGCACTAACTCTTCCACATCATCGCCACTCACCTCCAACCCCATGGACTTGCCCAATTCCACAATACAGTCCACAACAGGCACAGGGTCGGCAGGGTCAGGGTCAGCCTCAAACCCTTCAAAATCCCTCTGTTGGACACAACCTGGCCACAATGGTCTCCAAGCAGAGTTCAAAGTCCTTGAAGTCACTCCCTCCCAAGCCTTGCCTATAAGGCCTATGCAGCTGTAGATATTGAAATGATTCTTCCAGAACTCTCTAAGGGTCAATTCACTGTCCGAGGTCATTTCAAAGCACTTTTCAAACACTGCTTTTGGGTGTGGGTTTTTTGAAGTTGATGACCTGCTGGTCCATGGGCGGGAGGAGGGGGAGGGTGTTAGGAGGCAAGAACTTCAGTTTTATAAATTTGAATTCTTCACACATTTCTTCCATGTTTTGAGGATGGGGAAGGGACTTTTCCAGAACAGGAGGCATTTTTTGTCCAAACCCTTTTCCGTAGGTTTTTTTTTTTAAAACCCCCAAACATTCAGGGATCCAGTCAAAAAAGGGGTTTTGTGACCCATGCATTCGGGATAGCCCCCCCACAAGACACACAATCTACTTTTGACACATTGTGTCTCTTGAACACTCTGGGATTTTCTGAGTGATACACTAGAAAAGGTTTTAAATTTTAAAAACCCCACTAGCATTACTACACATCATGAGGGGTTAGCCTGTCTTTCATGGGGCTTTGCCCCTGGCAGTCCCTTTTTCCCTTCCTGAGAAGTAGGTCCTGGGGGGCATTTTTTTCCCAAAAAACGGGCCCTTGTTTCACAAATTGAACACTTTTTCGGTTTTTCCCAATTTTTTCGCCTTATGTAGTCCTGAAACTCCTTTATGAATTTTTCAGCTGCATTTTGTCTGAACTGGCAGCCCACCATCCCTTTACCAAAATTTGTATGCCACTACGTTTTTTAAAATCTCTCAAACCAGCCTTTTTTTTAAATTACCCCCATTACAATCAGCACTGGTTGCAGGCATTTTTTTTAAAAGATGGGGATGCAATTTCCCTTTTCCCTTTTTCACAAATAATTGACTCAGACACACTATCACCCGCTAACTTTTTATCCTTGATCCACACCAGCAAAATTTCCAATTTCCCCTTTCAAATTTTTTGGGTCTGTTTTTGGGCCCGCACAGTAACACCTTTTGCAACATCAGCTTGCTTAATTTTTTTCCTTCAAGGGATAGAAGCGATAGTTGCCCCCTTTTTTGCCATATACCCTTTGGAAGATCACACAATCGACACCACCCGTTTTTTTGATTATTTCCTTCTTTTTCTACGGTGTTTCTACTTTTATCACCCCCGGGGGAAAACTAGGAACTTTCTTGGGCCCCATGGTAGCTTATTTCACGGGGCCATTTAATGAAAAAACCCCCAAAAAAATTAAAAAGGGGAAATGTCGGGGGAAGCGTGCGGGGTTTTTTCCCCAGTGTAAACAACGCGGGACTGGCCCCCCCACGCCTGCCCCGGGGGGCCCCCCAAAGCCCCGGGGCCGACGGTCACGAACGATTTTTTTGACCCCGATAATTTGTTGGGCAAAAATTTTTAAATTTTTGTATAATGCGATTTCCCCGACTGCCGAGCCGTTAAAAGGGGGGGTCCACATAGTTCTACTACACAAAAAACATTATTAACACTATAAATACTACTACATAATACTAAATAATAAAAACAGATTAATAAATAACATTTACCCCCCTTTTTTATTGGGGGTTGCGGGAATCTGGAAGATGGGGGGGAAAGGGGGAAAGGTGTTAGTTTTAAAAAGGGGGTAATCCTCCATGACTTCGGTAAAAGCCCTTATCGGGGGGTTTTTTTCCCCCTTTTTTTTTTTTTTAATGCCACTGGCCCGGGAGGTCACTGATCCCTCCCTTAAAAAAATAACTGTCCAGAGTCCTCTGTTTCGGGCATCTTCAACATTTTTCTAAAGGGGGGGCAAGATTCTGTCATTTTGAACATGTTGCAGATGTGGTTGCTTCCCGCCTTTGCTCAGGGTTTTTTTTAAAAAATGTCTGCACCTTTGTCCAAAGAAAAAATTTTCCCTTTTTAAACTCTAAGAAGTTACTCCCCCACCCTTGTCCAGTCCTCCTCTGAATAAATTTTCCCTTTAAAAGTCGCTTTTTTCCTGATGAAGCTCTTACCCCCTTTTTAGTGGTTAGGTCTACCCCGTGCCCTCCACCAACCCCCTTTTCCCCACCCCCACCACTCCTCCCAAACCCCCGGCTGTTCCCCCAACCACAAACTTAAAACCGGGAAAAGGGGGGAGGGGGCAGGGGCCGCCCAAAACCCCTTAAAAAAACCCCTTTTTTAACAAATGCCCCGGGGGTTTTCCCAAAAAAAAGTTCAAAGTCCTGGAAGTCACCCCCCCCCCCAAAACCCTGGTGACTTATTTCACAGTGACAATCCTGAACCAGCAAAAACACAACAAAAAAGGGGGAAAGTTTTTTAAAGAGCACGCGGGGAAATTTCCCTTCCCAAGGAAAAACGCTAGGGCTGGGCCCTTCCGCCCCGGGAAGCGGGAAGGGGGGGTCTGGACGGGCCGCACCCAGGGAATGGTCGCCCCTGAGGGGAAAAATTTACCAAAAAACGCCACCGCACCGCTATGGGTTTTCCCCCCCGGGGGGCCCTGTACAGTGGTCCTCGGTTTTTTTTCCCAAAAAATTTTGGTGTATTTTTTAAGGGGGAAGTGTATTTTTTTGGGGGGGAAAAACTAACCCGTGGGCATTATTTCTTGGGGGAATAAACGTTGGGTTTTGGGGGTTTTAGCAGCCTGGGGAAAAAAATTTTTGGAAAACTGAGGGACCACTGTACTGTACTTATTATTAATCAGAGGTAAAATTTTTTTCATTAACATACAAGTTTAAGTGCAAATACAGACACAAAACATTAAGTGGAAAAAATTTAAACCCCACAAAGATTTGGAAAAACCCTGAATTTTTTTGTTTGGCAGTATTAACATTCCATATAAAGCCCAAACCCTTCCACTCCCTGCTGCAACATAAAACATCAGGGGAAAAAAGTTCTTTGTGTGTCTGCCCCCACATGGAAGCCATACCACTGTGAAAAAAAAAAATGTTATATCCTGTTTTCAAACCCCCCTAAAACCTATTCAATACATTTTTTGTATTCCATCCATCTGTTACTCCTGAAATGTATTTACAGCATTAATTTTTTTTAATATCTATCCAAAAAAACAACGTTATTATATATCCATGAAAAATCAAAATTCTTTTTTTTTTTTTTTTAAAATTTACCATCTCCCACTGAGGCACGGTGACCCAAAAAAAAAAATTTACCATCATTCCAAAAATCACTTTTTGCAGAGGTCCCCAGATATGACAGTTTGAAACACTTCAAACAGCCCAAAATCCCAGGACTCAAGTCCAGCTAACCAGTTTCCCCGAATCCCTTTACAAAATATTACCTGCTCACACTCCAACAGCTAGTCAGGTCCCAAAATCATTGCTCCATTACCCTATCTAACAATTATGTCATCCTAAAAGCAGGCCCCGGGGTTCGCCTGTCCAAACTCGCCCCTTTTATGTAAATGTATTTTTAAAGCCTTTGTAAGTGTATTTTTTGGGGGGAAAGGACTATCATTTACATTATTCCTTATGGGGAAAAAATTCTTTGGGAATGGGACTTGAACACATTCAAAAAAAATAAAAAACCGGGGGGCCCTGTACGTATTTTATTTCCCAAAAAGGGGAAAAAATTCTTCCTCTGTAAGCCTTGCATGTCATAAGAGGTGACTAAAAAGCCAGGGGCAAAAGGGCTAGTAACCCCTTCATAAATTATTAAATTTAAAAAAAAAAGTTTCATTTTCCCTTTTTAAAAATTTAAAAAAAAAAAAAATCTTTTAGGGGCACCCGCCCCAGTGGGATATGGCAGTTCTTTAAAAAAAAAAAACATATTAATAAAGGTGATTGACATCAGGGTTAAACAGGCAGAATACAAGGTTGACCACAACTGAAAAAGGAGGTTTTAGCTACTTGGTGAATAAAAAAATTTCAGTTAAAAACACAGGGGGAAATCAGCATTACAGAGAGGGAATTCAGAAAAAAGGGAGATTAAAAAAAATCAGCAATTGAAGGAATTTGAAACAAAAAGGCATGCCTCTGAGGAATATTTTATCCTTATTCCATCAAAACATTCCACCCAAGCTAACCCTTTTTTTAACCCTTTGGGGGTCGGTGCCACATCGCGAAATTCAGCGCCCCAAATTAACAGGAAAAGGGTGGGGGCCTACATATGAAAGAAAGGGTCGGTGGTCAGTGTGGGAAATAAAAAAAAATCCCGCAGCCCCATTGAATAATGAGAAAAAAAAAAATTGACCGTATTTTCATTTAAAACAGCACTTTGCAGTCTATTTTTGTATGGTATTTATTGATGTATTCTCGTTTTCTTGGTCTCATTGGATAGAATGGAAGATATACTACAGAAATAGGGATGATTTTGACTGGTTTCACGATGACAAGTACCTTGAAATTGAGCTCAAAGTAGCAATAATGTTCGATTTTTGCCGGTGTTCAAGAGTTAACAAATCACGCCAAGCGTCCAATACACGTCAACTGGTGAGTCTAATATTCTTTCACAAGTGCAGTGATATTATTTATACCGGTTTTACAATGATGCAGTAGTATACATAACAGTAAATCTTCTATTTTTGAGAATAAAAGTTCAAAATGGAAAGCAAAAGTAATGTAAGAGGGGCCTGGAGCGTGACTAATGAACAACAGAAGATGTTATTGTAGTGCCAGGAATGTCTGTCTCGTTTATTCTGGACCACATTTTGAAATTGGCATCATTTGAAATTTGTGTGAAATTGGCTAAAATGCCAATTTCTGACCACTTTTTGGGTTGTTGAAATTGGTAAATGGGCAGTTTCTTGTACTCAATCGATAGAAGAAATGGAGTTCTAGCGAAATAGCTATGATTTTAGTAGACTTGAATATTGGAATTGGTCAAAAATAGGCTCAAACTGGCGAAATCGCCGATGCGTAAACATCGTCGAGACCGATAACTTGCGAAAGCATAATTCCGTAAGTTTTCAATCAAATTTCATACTTTTGGTGTCGTTATGATCAGACAAAGATTCTCTATAATTTCATAAGAAAAATAATATTTTTTTTTTCCAAAAATTTTCGACCCTGAGAACGAGTTTGGGAGAGGGCCTGTCGACCCCAAAGGGTTAATAGTTTACTCAAGGTTCAAACCACATTTATTTATTAGTTTGAATAAACATAGTGTCCTCAACACCAAACGCACACAGCAAATGTATATCGCACATAAAGATTTGCCTGTATAAATGGGCATTTCATAATAGTGAATTCTCATAAAGCAAGAAAAAACCTGTACTGGTAATCCTCGCTAATGACACAGATGACTTCTACTGAAGTCTCTTGTACACCAGAACATAATTTCCCACTCTCATTATATAATTTGTGATAATTCTGGATACTTTTTACTCTATATACTTTACTGGTTAGTGCCACACACACTCACATTAAGCACAGATGATAAATATTGCTTAACCTTTCAGGGTCGATTCTTAACTCTCTCTGGGTCGAGAAATTTTCGAAAAAAAAAAATTATTATTTCTTATGAAATGATAATCTTTCCGATCATAACGCCACCAAAATTATGAAATATGATGGAAAACTAACGGAATTATGTTTTTGCAAAGTTAGCAGTATCAATGACATTTACGCATCGGCATTTTCCACTTTGAGCCCTATTTTCGGCAAATTCCAAAGTTTCAGTCTACTAAAATTATAGCTATTTCGCTAGAATTTCATTTGTTGTATCAATTGAGTATAAGAAACCGCCAATTTACCGATTTCAACTACCCAATAAGGTGGTCAGAAATTGGCAATTTGGCCAATTTATACAAATTTCAAAAGATGCCAATTTCAAAATAGGGTCCAGAATAAACAAGACAGACATTCCTGGCACTCAAATAACAATTTATCTGTTCATTAGTCATGCCTCCAGGCCCCTCTTACATTACTTTTGCTTTCCATTTTGAATTTTTATTCACACAAAAAATTGAAAAGTTACTGTTATGTATACTATTGCATCATTGTAAAATGGTATAAATAATATCAGCACACTTGTGCAAGAATATTAAACTCACCAGTTGATGTGTATTGTACGCGTGGCGTGATTTGTTTAGTACTTTGAACATCGGCAAAAATCGAACATTTTGCTACTTTGCGCTCAATTTCTAGGTACAGTGGTACCCGACTTACGATATTTTTTCATTCCAGAATGCTGTTCAAGTGCCATTACCAAACAAATTTATCTCCATAAGAAATTATGTAAAATAGACTAGTCCTTTTAGACCCCAAAATTACACTTACAAAAACATTTAAAAATAAACTTACATAAAAGGGTGTGTTTGGGGACCATCATAAGTCGGGTACCACTGTACTTGTCATCGAGAAACCAATCAAAATTATCTCTATTTCTCTAATATATCTTCCATTCTATCAAATGAAACCAAGAAAACGAGAATATAACCATAAATACCATACGAAAATAGACTGCAGAGTCGCTGTTTAAAACCAAAACACGGTCGGAGTTTTTCCTCATTATGCACTGTTACTGCAGGATTTTTCTATACTGTGCACACTGACCGCACAGACCCATTCTCTCACATCTAGGCCTAATGATATATTTTATTCATTCTAGAGTACAGTGGCCAACGGCACCCAAATCAAAAAATTTTTGTAAGTTAAAATTTTTTAAATGCTTTGGAAGTGTATTTTTGGGGGTCTGAAAAAGACTAACCTACGTGACATTATTTCTTAAAGGGAAAAAAATTTGTTCGGTAATGGGCACTTGAGCAGGGTTCTGGGAAAAAAAATTTTGTTGAAAAAGGGGTCCACTGTATATGTTTTGTTTCTATGTTTTTAATATTGTTTATTATGTCATATTAGATGAATTGTGACAAAAAATAAGCCGTAGAGTTGATATTAGTGTCATAATGAAGGACTATCTTGTCCGGGCCCCAAACACACCCTTGTAGCCAGCACATTTCCAAACATAGCCAGAAACAACTTCTGGAACACTTTTTTGAGCGACAGGGGTCCAGTGACTTAAGTTTGGGCCTAGTGCCATTAAAAAAAAAAGAAGGGAAGTAACCCCGGGAAAAAAACTTTTGGGCCTGAAGTCTTAATTGAAGGGGGTTCCCTTCCAAACACTAACAACTCTTTTCCTCTCCCCCCCTTCCTTTTTCCCACATCAACAATTTTTTAATAAAGTTAATGTCAAGTTATTAC
>WNWK01029713.1:0-24141 GCA_009830355.1 Cherax destructor
AATCTTCAACACATCCATTGAAACTGGGCAACTACCTGAGGTGTGGAAGATGGCAAATGTAGTCCCAATTTTTAAGAAAGGAGACAGACATGAGGCATTAAATTACAGACCTGTGTCACTGACGTGTATAGTATGCAAAGTCATGGAGAAGATCATCAGGAGGAGAGTGGTGGAGCACCTACAAAGATACAAGCTTATAAACAACAACCAGCACGGTTTCAAGGAAGGAAAATTCTATGTCACAAACCTACTGGAGTTTTATGACAAGGTAACAGAAGTAAGACACGAGAGAGAGGGGTGGATAGACTGCATTTTCTTGGACTGCAAGAAGGCGTTCGACACAGTTCCTCACAAGAGGTTAATGCAAAAGATAGAGGATCAGGCACATGTAACTGGAAAGGCAATGCAATGGATCAGAGAATATCTGACAGGGAGGCAACAACGAGTCATGGTACGCGACGAGGTATCAGAGTGGGCACCTGTGACGCGTGGGGTTCCACAAGGGTCAGTCCTGGGACCGGTACTGTTTTTGGTATATGTGAATGACATAACGGAAGGGATAGACTCAGAAGTGTCCCTGTTTGCAGATGATGTGAAGTTAATGAGAAGAATTAAATCAGTCGAGGATCAGGCAGGACTACAAAGAGACCTGGACAGGCTACAAGCCTGGTCCAGTAACTGGCTCCTTGAATTTAACCCTGACAAATGTAAAGTCATGAAGATCGGGGAAGGGCAAAGAAGACCGCAGACAGAGTATAGTCTAGGTGGCCAAAGACTGCAAACCTCACTCAAGGAAAAAGATCTAAGGAATCGTTCAAGACTCTGTACACCATATACGTCAGGCCCATACTGGAGTATGCAGCACCAGTTTGGAACCCACACCTAGTCAAGCACGTCAAGAAACTAGAGAAAGTGCAAAGTTTTGCAACAAGACTAGTCCCAGAGCTAAGGGGATTGTCCTATGAAGAAAGGTTAAGGGAAATCGGCCTGACGACACTAGAAGACAGGAGGGTTAGGGGAGACATGATAACGACATATAAAATACTGCGAGGAATAGATAAGGTGGACAAAGACAAGATGTTCCAGAGAGGGGACACAGAAACAAGGGGTCACAATTGGAAGTTGAAGACTCCTATGAGTCAAAGGGATGTTAGGAAGTATTTCTTCAGTCATAGAGTTGTCAGGAAGTGGAATAGCCTAGAAAGCGACGTAGTGGAGTCAGGAACAATACATAGTTTGATTGCGAGAAGGTTTTAGGAGTTCTGGTTAGTAGTAATCTGAAGCCAAGACAACAGTGCATAAGTGTTCGCAATAAAGCTAACAGAATCCTTGGCTTCATATCAAGAAGTATAAATAACTCTATATATCTTTCGTTAGGCCTCATTTAGATTATGCTGCTCAGTTCTGGTCACCGTATTACAGAATGGATATAAATGCACTGGAAAACGTACAGAGGAGGATGACAAAGTTGATCCCATGTATCAGAAATCTTCCCTATGAGGATAGACTGAGGGCCCTGAATCTGCACTCTCTAGAAAGGCGTAGAATTAGGGGGGATATGATTGAGGTGTATAAATGGAAAACAGGAATAAATAAAGGGGATGTAAATAGCGTGCTGAAAATATCCAGCCAAGACAGGACTCGCAGCAATGGTTTCAAGTTGAAAAAGTTCAGATTCAGGAAGGATATAGGAAAGCACTGGTTTGGTAATAGAGTTGTGGATGAGTGGAACAAACTCCCGAGTACCGTCATAGATGCTAAGACGTTGTGTAGTTTTAAAAATAGGTTAGATAAATACATGAGTGGGTGTGGGTGGGTGTGAGTTTGGACCTGACTAGCTTGTACTACCAGGTCAGTTGCCGTACTAATTCCTTAAGTGGTAGTGACCTGACTACCTGGAGACTGAGCTCCAGGTGGTCTGCTAGATAATTATATGAGTGGGTGCAGTTGGGTGTGAGTTGGTCCTGACTAGCTTGTACTACTAGGTCAGATGCAGTGCTCCTTCCTTAAGTGAATGTAACCTGACCTGGCTGGGTCGGGGCATTGGCTTAAGCCTGTTGGAGACTTCGACTTGCCTCGCATGGGCCAGTAGGCCTGTTGCAGTGTTCCTTCTTTCTTATGTTCTTATGTTCTTATAGTTTTAAGATGAGGTTTGAAAAAGCTCATGGAGCAGGGAGAGAGAGGACCTAGTAGCAATCAGTGAAGAGGCGGGGCCAGGAGCTATGACTCGACCCCTGCATCCACAAATAGGTGAGTACAAATAGGTGAGTACACACACACACACATACAACAGGCCTAGTGTCTAATCGACATGTGCCTAGGACAAAAAAATGGTAACTAACATACACACACACATACACACACACAGACACACACACAGACACACACACACACACACACACACACACACACACACACACAGACACACACACACTCATACACGTACTCAGACAAACACACAAACCAAAAAAATAGAAACATTAATTTAATCACACTATCTCACGTACACTCACACTAACACATAAACCCACACACACAGCTAACACAGACACACACACACACACACACACACACACACACACACACAGGTTGTTAGGAAGTATTTCTTCAGTCACAGAGTTGTCAGGAAGAGGAACAACCGAGAGAGTAATGTAGTGGAGGCAGGATCCATACATAGCTTTAAGAAGAGATACGATAAAACTTACTGAGCAGGGACAGAGTGGACCTAGTAACGACTAGCAAAGAGGCGGGCCCGGAGCTGTGACTCGACCCTTGCAACCACAAATAGGTGAGTACACACACACATACACACACAATGGGCTACCCAAGAAGAGGGACGAAAACCATGGGTCTGGTGGATGAGCCTGGGAGGTTAGTTTTGGAGGCAGAGCTCACTAAAATGGAGGAAGAGTGGGAAAGGAAGCTAGAAGAGCTTAGCATGAAAATGGAGGAGATGATAGCTGCAGAGAGCAGGAAGTGGGTGCTACAAGCCAAAACAGCAGAAGCCAAGATACAGTGCTTAGAAGAGGAACTGAAAAACCTGGAACAGCTTAAAGAGAAAAATGACAAATCAGACATGACATCAGGAACTTCTGCATCAGTCACAGACAAGGGGACTGTGGGGAGCAAAGAAGCTATCCTGTATGCAAAGGCCGTATCAGACCCACGTAGGGCCCGGGAAAAGACGAGGAGCACACTAAGAACAAATGAAAGGTCTGAAAACAATGAAGTAGCTATGCTATATACAGAGACTCCAGCAGTCAACTGCAGTGGCCAGGAACACATGAGAGGGATGGACAGACCACGGAGCATAGGGGCTTCAGCCAGGGAAGGGAGACACAGAGGGAGAGGTAGAGAAAGAGATTAAGGGAAATCGACCTGACTCTGGAGGACAGGAGGGATTGGGGGGACACGATAACGACATATAAAATACTGAGAGGAATTGACAAGATGGATAGGACAGGATGTTGCAGAGATGGGACACAACAACAAGGGATCACAACTGGAAGCTGAAGAATCAGATGAGTCACAGGGAAGTTAGGAAGTATATATCCAGTGATAGAGTTGTCAGGAAGTGGGGAAATCTGGAGAGTGATGTAATGGAGGCAGGATGAATATATAGCTTTAAGAAGAGATATGATAAAGCTGTACATAAATAGTACACAATACCGACAAGATGCAGAATTAGATCTGGGTATCTTTATTTGTAGACGTTTCTCCAGCCAATGGCTTTATCAATACAATACAAGGACACAGTGTGAAGAATTGTATACAAAAGATGAGGTAATCAGTCCAGGAGTCTTGCACTTGGTGAAACACAGTGATGGAGCTTGCCGCTTATATACTGGTGACAGGTGTAGGACGTGCAGCAGCCGGAGGCAATGTCACTGGTAGGCGGGAATCCCCAGTGGAAGTAGGTCATACCCAAGGAATGGGCCAGAAGTAAGAAATAAGGTTGTGTAATTGTCCTCTGTTGCTTCAAGACTATGGTGGTGTTCACCAACTCCAAGGCTGAGGGGCTGATTACCTCGTCATCTTTTATATATAGTTCTACTATCTTCCTTTCATGTCCTTGAATTTTAATTGATAAAAGCACTAGCTGGCGAAACGTCTACAGGTAAATATACCCAGATGTTGCACATGTGTCTAATTCTGCACGATAAAGCTCACGGAGCAAGGAGAGAGAGTGGACCTAGTAGCGACCAGCGAAAAGGCTGGGCCAGGAGCCGTGAATCGACCCCTGTAACCAAAAACTGGTAAGTACACACACACACATACACGCACGCAACAGGCCTAGTGTCTAATCAACATGTACCTAGGACAAAATGGTAACTAACTAACTAACACACACTCCAGATACGGAACACAGATATCACAAACCTCACGTGAATCGAACAGGAAGGGAGGGGGGGAAGTACCACACTCAGCATATGACAGGAGGCGCGTATCAACCGAGAATCCAACACAGTGTACGAGTCGGCAAACATGCGGCGTGTGTCAGACTTGTTATAGAGTCCACGCATAACCGCCGTCCCTAGGTAAAAATTTGAATGTTCTTGAATACAAGAACTGCACAGTTCCCTGTTTTAACCAGAACATCAAATTCTTACCTTGCTCGTGTAACTTTGAGCGATGGTGTTGGCTCCACCATACGGCGGAAATGCTGTCTTGATTGTAGAATGCCGCTGAAGAATCACCGTCTTGTTTCGATGGAGTTCACTTGCGATTGTCTCTAATAGTCTCCTTTTGCAGTCTGAAGCTGCGCACACTTCTGAATATACTGCAATGTTGATGTTATACACTAAACGCGCTGGAACAGAGTTCTTATCTCATTTCCGACGTTAGTGGAGATTAAATGATATAACGGACGCGAACGAGTAATGTCTATGTTGATTTACATCGCCTCGCGTCGCATGACCACTAGAGTCGTATGACTCGTTCTTGCGGTGGCCAAATTCAATCTGACCGCTCGTGCTGCTCTTTTGCAGTCTCGTGCAGCCATGTGGTGCCACGAGGTGCCTCGTGGTGCTGTGGTCAGCACAATTCTTGACACACTGTTGACAGTACATCTGGCATGAATTAAATTGTTTTTGCAGCCAGACGCGCCTCCTCTGGCCCTTTCCTAAAAGTGGAAAGGGTGAGGGCCATTACCAAGGGTAGTAAGGGCGCATACCCCCCTCCTTTGGAGAATTTTCTCCACAGAGTATGCATCCCAAACATGGATGCCCCCTCACTTAGCCAAAGCTAGAGAGAGTCCAGAGATTCATAAGGACATCACTGCCGGTGTGACCAGGAATGACCTAGCAAGGAAGTTAGAAAAGGAGAAGAGAGAGTCATGACTGTGATGTATGAGTTTTTTTTTCTGAAAACTTGATCATTATAATATTTATGGAAGTTGTAAATCCCCAGGCATCTACACCGCCAGTGAAATGGGGTTCCTTCAGATTTGATCTGGGAAACTGTAAGTAGATTAAAACAATATTTATACTTTGAGCAGCTCGCAGCTCTTCTGCAATTATCTACATACAGTCACACAAAACACTCAGATCTCACCACGTAGAGGCGGCTGCTCGTAAATTACCTATTGGGAACACAGAGATGTATGTATGGAACTTAGAGGAGATAATGAATCATGCATACATATATGACTCAACGTACTAGTTTAATCTGAGAGTGATTAGGAACGATCTCTATGGAAAAGCAGCGGAAGATGCTTTTTTATACATGGCTTTAGGAGTAGGTATGATAGAGCCAATATTGCCAAAAATGGTGTGATCTGTTGCGAGACTCGGCCAAGAGCCGAAACTCGATGCCAGCAGCCACAGCCAGGTGAGTAACCTAAAATGTATTGATGCGCATGTCCCGTTTATCTCCCTTCCTCCATTAACAAACTTCAGGTGGGAAATCTTGGCTGTGGAAGATCACGTGACTTGCCCGTTGTCAAGGTCTTCATGGAGAGTCACTCTGTGCACTCACCTAATTGTGGTTGCAGGGGTCGAGACTCAGCTCCTAGCCCCGCCTCTTCGCTAATCCCTACTGGGTCACTCTCCCTGCGCCATGAGCTTGATCATACCTCTGCTTAAAGCTATGTATAGAGCCTTCTTGCAGTCAAAGAAAATGCAGTCAACCCACCCTTCTCTCTCGTGTCTTATCAAGTGTGTGTGTGTGTGTGTGTGTGTGTGTGTGTGTGTACTCACCTAGTTGTGGTTGCAGGGTCGAGTCATAGCTCCTGGCCACGTGTGTGTGTGTGTGTGTGTGTGTGTGTGTGAGTGTGTGTGTGTGTGTGTGTGTGTGTGTGAGTGTGTGTGTGTGTGTGTGTGTGTGTGTCTGTTTATATGTGTTCTTACCTATTTGTGGTTGCAAGGGTCGATTCATAGCTCGTGGCCCCGCCTCTTCGTTGGTTGCTATTAGGTCCACTCTCTCCCTCCTCCATGAGCTTTATCGTACCTCCATTATATCACTCTTTAGATGTTCCACTTCTTGACAACTCTATGACTGAAGAAATACTTCCTAACATCCCTGTGACTCATCTGAGTTTTTCTTCCAGCTGTGACCCCTTGTTGCTGTGTCCCATCTCTGAAGCATTCTGTCTCTATCCACCTTGTCAATTCTTCTCAGTATTTTATATGTCGTTATCATATATATGTGTGTGTTTTTTTTGTATGTTTAAGTGTGTTTGTATTTGTGTATGTTTTTTTTGTGTGTATGTGTACTCACCTAATTGTGGTTGCATGGGTCGAGTCATTGCTTCTGGCCCCGCCTCTTCACTGGTCGTTACTAGGTCACTCTCTCCCTGCTCCATGAGCTTTATCATACCTTTTGTTAAAGCTATGTATGGTTCCTGCCTCCACTACATCACTTTCCAGACTATTTCACTTCCTGACAACTCTGTGACTGAAAAAGTACCTCCTAACATCCCTGTGACTCATCTAAGTCTTTAAGTTCCAATAGGACACAGCACATGTTGTTGCTGTGTCCTATCTCTGCAACATCCTGTCTCTGTCCACCTTGTCGATTCCTCTCAGTATTTTATATGTCGTTATCCTCTCTATCTCTCCTGTCCTCCAGTGTCGTCAGGTCGATTTTCAGAATCTACAAACCCTAGAAGCGACAGCAGTATGGAAAACCTCTACTTAACCAACAGAGGAAACCCACCCGAGCTGATTAACACTACGTGATCGGAGAACTCCCACACAGGACCCTCAGGATGACCTTGCCACAAAGGATGACAAGGATGACTTCCCAAGGCTACAGATACTGAGTGATCTGCCTGGAGATATTGCAGAATAAATTGCACCTGGACCAGTCTACGGACGAAATAGATAATCCATCACTACTTTGAGACCCACAAACTACTGAACCCGCCAACACCACCTCGTCTTCAGTAAGCAGGACACCGAGCCAGCTGAAGGAAGACCTGTACTGTAATAGGTCTCGTCCCGGCCCGGGTCTTCTCCACATGGTGACCCGGCATCAGACCACCGTACTCAGCAAGTACCAGGCAGCCAGCCTACTGCACACCCACTTTGTGCCCGCATTATTCTGAGCTGCGACCTTCCACTATAAGGAACTCTATGAAAAAGGGCATTCTCACACCTACCGCACGTTAATAAACGTAGTGCTGAGCAGTGCAGTGCACATCCTCTTTAAACTTTATGATCACGAAAAATGTTTTCCACACATACTCATTATTTATCACGCAAAATCAAATGTGGTTAGACAACTTATCCTTGATCACCCCTCATCCTTTTCACTACTCCTTCGACCATTTTCATCCTCCCCTATCCTTCTTTCACCCTCTTCTTACCAGTTCGTTCGTTCTACGGTATAAATGGCAAATTCGTCCCTACACAGCCCAAAAATAATTTGAATCTTCTAATAACATACATCAGCTTTGAAAGTTTATACTCAATCAGACGAAGCGTTTTCTAGTTACTGCAAAGCCAAAAAAAAATACACTTGCACTATAAGTTTAAAGCCACTCTGAAGTTGCATTCTCTCATTATCAGTCTTGAAAGTTTGAAGCCGATATGACGAGGCATTCACAAATTATCATTTGATTATCCGTAGTAATATTTTCAAAAATTTCTTCAATAAAATTGGCAAATTAACAACGGCATAGCCCAAAATCAATCAAAAATCTTTCTCCATATAAGATACACAGAAGATTTATTTTCCAGTTATCAAGCACAATTAAAAAAACTCATTAACCATTTTAGTGGTATAAACCTTGGTAACACTGGTCAACAATTTTTGAAAAGTTGTATGCTTCTTAAATGAAATTAATTAATTCTTATGTATTTTCATGTCCTGAATCCAAATATCACCTTGAAAAATGCTTGTTGGCTTTAAGTTTAAAGATACGAGACATGTAATATTTGACTATTTTATTATAACGTACAATATGTGTCAGTATGTTTTAAACACTAATCCATACATTCTAGTGTTTGCTCACGTGTTTTTCTAAACCGACCATTATAGTAAATTAACAAATTTACACCTACACAGCTTAAACCAGACATATATATATATATATATATATATATATATATATATATATATATATATATATATATATATATATATATATATATATATATATATATATTATATATATATATATATATATATATATATATATATATATATATATATATATATATATATATATATATGTATATATATATATATATATATATATATATATATATATATATATATATATATATATATATATATATATATATATATATCATCTTCTTCACAATATACATCAGCCATTAAAGATTGAAGCTGTTCAGAAGAATCATACCTAAGGAATTTCACGGAAAAAATACGTACCATTTTAAAAAGAAAACTGGATAATTGGCACCTACTCTCCAGTAGCAATCCCAACCTTTATCGAAGCTTAATTACTCCAGTTTGAAGTCAGGCTTTCTCAAATGGTGAGCCAGAACCACATGACGCCTTAGCGCACAGGAGCACCCAATCCTACAAAGATGGCGCAGCCAGCAGAGCTAGCTGTTTCACCGCCATCCGAGGACATACGGTGTTGTGGGAGCTTCTAGGTCAATTTTCATTCTCATCCCTGTTTGGTGTACTAGTCCACAATCAGCATATATATATTATTGTAACCACGAACGAGTGGAATTGATTAATAACAACACTACACTAGCCAAACAGGGATGAGAATGAAAATTAGCCTAGAAGGTCCCACAACACCGTATGTCCTCGGATGGCGGTAAAACAGTTAGCTCTGCTGGATGCGCTATCTTTGTAGAATTGGGTGGTCCTCTGAGCTAAGGCGTCATGTGGTTCATGAGTTTTCGCTCACCATGAGGCGAGCCAAAGCAGCATGGGTTCGAATCCTTGGCTAGTCGCAGTGTTGTTATTAATCAATACCACTCGTTCGTGGTTACAATTATATATATATATATATATATATATATATATATATATATATATATATATATATATATATATATATATATATATATATATATATATATATAGCAATGAAATCACGAAACAAGTGATTTTGAATCATTTACCAAACTGCGGCAGGCCAGAGCTCGACCCTACGACACATTGTCTCGCCTCAAGAGACAACACAACGTACCATATCACCTTACCACTGAGCCAGCGATCCTAAAAAGATCACGCATCCCTCAGAGCTAGATGTTTTTCTCGTGATTTCATTGTTTCACTTGTTTCGTGATTTCATTGCTATATAGACTGCTTGTTGAGGCGTGTATTCAAACAGGAGGAGGCCGAAATTAATCCTTTAGATACCAATGCCACGAGTGTCCTCGGATCAAGATAAAAACATCTAGCTCTGCTGGATGCGTGATTTTGTAGGATTGCTGGCTCAGTGGTAAGGTGATATGGTACGTTGTGTTGTCTCTTGAGGCGGACAATGTGTCTTGGAGTCGAGCCAGGAACGACTGCAAGACATGAAGATATATATATATATATATATATATATATATATATATATATATATATATATATATATATATATATATATATATAATATATAAATATATATATATATATATCTTCATGTCTTGCAGTCGTTCCCTCAGATTTACGACACACAAGACAGGTGTGGTTCTAAACTGCGTATTCCAATATAGGCCTAACGTACAAGGATTAGCATTCCTTACTGAGATGTCGAAATGCTATTCTTAGGTTCTCTAGTCGCCCATATGCTGCAGCAGTTATTTGGTTGATGTGCGCCTCAGGAGATGTACTCGGTATTATACTCATCCTTTTCATTGAGTGAGGGTTTTAGTCTTTGGCCCCCTAGACTGTACTCTGTCTGCGGTCTTCTTTGCCCTTCCCCAATCTTCATGGCTTTGCACTTGGTGGGGTTGAACTCCAGGAGCCAGTGTGTGTGTGTGTGTGTGTGTGTGTGTGTGTGTGTGTACTCACCTAATTGTTGTCGCAAGGGTCGAATCACAGCTCCTGGCCACTCTCTGCTCCATAAGCGTTATCATACCTAATCTTAAAGCTATGTATGGTACCTGCCTCCACTACTTCACTTTCCAGACTATTCCATTTCCTGACGTTCCTGTGACTCATCTGAGTCTTCAACTTCCAACTGTGACCCCTTGTTGCTGTGTCCCATCTCTGGAACATCCTGTCTCTGTCCTCTCTGTCGATTCCTCTCAATATTTTATATGTCGTTATCATGTACCCTCCCTGTATCTCCTGTCCTCCAGTATCGTCAGGTCGAGTTCTCTTAACCTCTCCTCGTAGGACATGCCCCTTAGCTCCGAGACTAGTCTCGTTGCAAACCTTTGCACTTTCTCTAGGTGTGGGTTCCAAACTGGAGTTGCATACTCCATACTGTTTGTTTGTGTGGTGTGTGTGTATGTATGTGTACTCACCTACTCACCTATTTGTGGTTGCAGGGGTCGATTCATAGCTCCTGGCCCCGCCTCTTCACTGATTGCTACTAGGTCCTCTCTCTCCCTGCTCCATGAGCTTTATCAAACCTAGTCTTAAAACTATGTATGGTTCCTGCCTCCACTATGTCGCTTTCTAAGCTATTCCACTTCCTGACAACTCTATGACTGAAGAAATACTTCCTAACATCCCTTTGACTCATAGGAGTCTTCAACTTCCAATTATGACCCCTTGTTTCTGTGTCCCCTCTCTGGAACATCTTGTCTCTGTCCACCTTATCTATTCCTCGCAGTATTTTATATGTCGTTATCATGTCTCCCCTAACCCTCCTGTCCTCTAGTGTCGTCAGGCCGATTTCCCTTAACCTTTCTTCGTAGGACAATCCCCTTAGCTCTGGGACTAGTCTTGTTGCAAACCTTTGCACTTTCTCTAATTTCTTGACGTGCTTGACCAGGTGTGGGTTCCAAACCGGTGCTGCATACTCCAGTATGGGCCTGACGTATATGTGTGTGTATGTATGTGTGTGTATGTATGTGTGTGTGTGGTGTGTGTTTGTGTATGTGTGTGTGTGGTGTGTGTTTGTGTGTGTGTGTGTGTGGTGTGTGTTTGTGTATGTGTGTGTGTGGTGTGTGTTTGTGTTTGTGTGTGTGTGTGTGTGTGTGTACTCACCTAGTTGTGGTTGCAGGGGTCGAGACATAGCACCTGGCCCCGCCTCTACACTGGCCGCTACTGGGTCACTCTCCCTGCGCCATGAGCTTTATCATACCTCTCCTTAAAGCTATGTATGGAACCTGCCTCCACTACATCTCTTCCCAAGCTATTCCACTTCCCGACCACTCTGTGACTGAAGAAATACTTCCTAACATCCCTGTGATTCATCTGAGTCTTCAACTTCCAACTGTGTCCCCTTGTTGCTGTGTCCCATCTCTGGAACATTCTGTCTCTGTCAACCTTGTCAATTCCTCTCAGTATTTTATATGTCGTTATCATGTTCCCCCTTTCTCTCCTGTCCTCCAGTGTCGTCAGGTCGATTTCCCATAACCTCTCCTCGTAGGACATACCCCTTAGCTCCGGGACTAGTCTTGTTGCAAACCTTTGCACTTTCTCGAGCTTCTTTACGTGCTTGGCTAGATGTAGGTTCCAAACTGGTGCTGCATACTCCAGTATGGGCCTAACGTACACAGTGTACAAGGTCCTGAACGATTCTTTATTAAGATGTCGGAATGCTGTTCTTAGGTTTGCTAGGCGCCCGTATGCTGCAGCAGTTATTTGGTTGATGTGCGCCTCAGGAGATGTTCCTGGTGTTATAATCACCCCAAGATCTTTTTCCTTGATTGCGGTTTGTAGTCTCTGGCCCCCTAGACTGTACTCTGTCTGCGGTCTTCTTTGCCCTTCCCCAATCTTCATGACTTTGCACTTGGTGGGGTTGAACTCCAGGAGCCAATTGCTGGACCAGGCTTGCAGCCTGTCCAGATCCCTTTGTAGTTCTGCCTGGTCCTCGTCCGATTGAATTCTTCTCATCAACTTCCCATCATCTGCAAACAGGGACACTTCGGAGTCTATTCCTTCCGTCATGTCGTTCACAAATACCAGAAACAGCACCGGTCCTAGGACTGACCCCTGTGGAACCCCACTCGTCACCGGCGCCCACTCTGACACCTCGCCACGTACAATGACTCGCTGCTGTCTTCCTGACAGGTATTCCCTGATCCATTGTAGTGCCTTCCCTGTTATCCCTGCCTGGTCCTCCAGCTTCTGCACTAATCTCTTGTGTGGGACTGTGTCAAACGCCTTCTTACAGTCCAAGAATATGCAATCTACCCACCCCTCTCTCTCTTGTCTTACTGCTGTCACCCTGTCATAGAACTCCAGTAGGTTTGTGACATAGGATTTCCCGTCCCTGAAACCGTGTTGGCCGTCGTTGATTAGCTCATTCCTTTCTAGGTGCTCCACCACACTTCTCCTGACTATCTTCTCCATGACCTTGCATGCTATACATGTCAGTGACACTGGTCTGTAGTTTAGTGCTACATTTCTGTCTCCCTTTTTAAAAATTGGAACTACATTTGCTGTCTTCCATGCCTCAGGTAGTTGCCCTGTTTCGATAGACGTGTTGAAGATTGTTGTTAGGGGTACACATAGCTCCTCTGCTCCCTCTCTCAGGACCCATGGAGAAATGTTATCCGGCCCCATCGCCTTTGAGGTATCTAGCTCGCTTAGTAGCCTCTTCACTTCCTCCTCAGTTGTGTGTATTGTGTCCAGCACCTGATGGTGTACCCTACCTCTCTTCCTTTCTGGAGGCCCTTCTATCTCTTCTGTGAACACCTCTTTGAATCTCATGTTGAGCTCCTCACACACTTCGTGGTCATTTCTTGTGACCTCCCCTCCTTCCTTCCTCAGTCTGATCACCTGGTCCTTGACTGTTGTTCTCCTCCTGATGTGACTGTACAACAGCTTTGGGTCAGATTTTGCTTTCGCTGCTATGTGCTTCTCGTACTGTCTTTGGGCCTCCCTTCTTACCTGTGCATATTCATTTCTGGCTCTTCGACTGCTCTCCTTATTCTCCTGGGTCCTTTGCCTTCTATACTTCTTCCATTCCCTGGCACACTTGGTTTTGGCTTCCCTGCACCTTTGGGTGAACCATGGGCTCAGCCTGGCTTTTTCGCTTTTCCTGTTACCCTTGGGTATAAACCTCTCCTCAGTGTGTGTACTCACCTAGTTGTACTCACCTAGTTGTGGTTGCAGGGGTCGAGACATAGCTCCTGGCCCCGCCTCTTCACTGGCCGCTACTGTGTGTGTGTGTGTGTCTGTGTGTGTGTTAGTTACCATTTTGTCCTAGGCACATGTCGATTAGACACTAGGCCTGTTGTATGCCATCGGGGCGTGTGTGTGTGTGTGTGTGTGTGTATGTGTGTGTGTGTGTGTGTGTGTGTGTGTATGTATGTGTGTGTATGTATGTGTGTGTATGTGTGTGTGTGTAAGTGTGTGTGTGTGTGTGTGTGTAAGTGTGTGTGTGTGTGTGTGTGTGTGTGTGTGTATGTATGTGTGTGTATGTATGTGTGTGTATGGTGTATGTGTGTGTGTGTAAGTGTGTGTGTGTGTGTGTATGTGTGTGTGTGTATGTGTGTGTGTGTGTGTAAGTGTGTGTGTGTGTATGTGTGTGTGTGTATGTGTGTGTGTGTGTGTGTATGTGTGTGTAAGTGTTTGTGTGTGTGTGTGTGTATGTGTGTGTGTGTGTGTGTGTGTGTATGTGTGTGTAAGTGTTTGTATGTGTGTGTGTGTGTGTGTGTATGTGTGTGTGTGTATGTGTGTGTGTAAGTGTTTGTATGTGTGTGTGTGTGTGTGTGTGTATGTGTGTGTGTGTGTATGTGTGTGTGTAAGTGTTTGTATGTGTGTGTGTGTGTATGTATGTGTGTGTATGTATGTGTGTGTATGTATGTGTGTGTATGGTGTATGTGTGTGTGTGTAAGTGTGTGTGTGTGTGTGTGTGTAAGTGTGTGTGTGTGTGTGTGTGTATGTGTGTGGGGGGGGTATAGCTCATCCTGAGGTGGTCATCTCTAAGCATAAGTAACTTTACAGCACTGTTGGAATTAAATCCTTCAACCTCGCATATCAATATTATTATGCTCACGGGGGAACACAAAACCTCTAGGGTTCGTAAAGCATCAGTGAACCCCCTTCTTCATTCTTGAAAGGGGAATTTTCCTTAGCTAATGAACCCAAAGAAGAATGTTCCATGATATCAGCTTCACCCTACTGAAGCCTCCCAGCACAGCCTGGAAGCTACACTTCAGCGGGGTTTGTTCCCACAATTCGTCTATCATGTACATAATGACTCTAACAACATGCTCATTGGAAAAGCCAGATATAGATTCTCAAAAATCTGGGAAAATGAATTAATCTACAATTGTTATGGATTCCATCAGACATTGGATTACTCCATCATGATAAAGTCGATATGTTAGCGAAGAAAAGTACCCTGAAGGATAATGTAGAATATGAAGATTGAGACACTTATGCAACACTTGGGAATCTTTATTGAGGAAACGTTTCGCCACACAGTGGTTTCATCAGTCTAATACAAAGCAGAAAGATGTAAGGAGGAGTTTGAGGTACTCAGCCTCTCAGCCTGGAATCGATGTGTTCAGTCCATCACTCTTGATGGACTGAACACATCGAGTAGATCAATAACTTACTATGATAACATGAACGTAGATAAGTATGTTTATGGAGCAACTTGCAATGTGAACAGACTGACTGATGTTGTAGTGGCCAGGCTTAGGCTTGGCTACAAGTACTTCTGGCAGTCTGGCAGGCACACAGATGATGATCAAACTAAATGCAAAGTATGTGACCAGCCCTATGGTCACTCTCTTGTACACTGTGTGCTTAACTGTCCACTAATTTAGGAATATAGACATAGTAATATGTCAAGATATCTTATTAATGATGATAAAATATCAGAAATATTAAGTATTTGAACTGTGGATATAAATCCAGATGTACTCCTCTTAATCATTTTGGAGCCTAGTTCCTAGGCCTTTTGTGTATAAATATACTCTTGCGCTACCGTCCACAGGATGGATATGGGGGTGCACAATAAACTAGCCACTTCGGTGGCAAAAATCTAAAAATCATGTAGAAGAGGGTAGCCGAACACTGCGGTTGTAATCAGTATCATCAAATAAAAAACACAGAAACAACCCCACTCCCATCCAAAGCAAAGACACAATAAATAAATATGGAGGCAGCAAGAGGGTGGTTAGTGAGGTTATTAAGGTTGCATGTCACCTGTTCATCACCAGTCAAGTATACTTTATTTCCAAAAATAGAAATTGAACCAAACTCAACATATATACACTGAGAGACACGCTTCATGGTGTATATATCCTGCCAGCAAGAGGCAAAGGTCACCTGCTTACCTGGGAGTAATTGAGGAGTCAGTGCACGGCGTCATCAAGATAAGAGAGACACGGGCCCAGCACATAAAGATATCAGCTGTGCCTTCTTCGCCTCCCTCAGCCCTTCCCATGTGCCAGTTGCCCACCAGGAGGAAGGTGTGGGCAGGATGTTCATCGTGCCTGACGGAGGCACAGAAGAGAGAGATGGAGAGTGAGATTTTGCTTCCCTAGTAGGTAATTATAGTGCATCATATCCATCCTGTAGACAATAGCATAAGCGTATGCAGATTACATCCAAAGAATAGAGGAGCACTGCGGTAGGTCTACTGGCTTAGGCAGATCCTTCTCTCTCATATATTTTCTAATATATTTTTATAGGTCTCCAAGGTGTTAGCTTCAATGATTCAACTTGGCAGCTTTTTCCGCTCACATACAATTCAATTGCTAACCAAGTATTTTCTAAATCCTTTCTAAATCTAAATTTATCCAACTTGAAACTACTGCTCCATGTTCTTCCTTGGCTTGGTATTCTTACCACTCTACTTTATATATTCTTTGTTTAAATCTGTCTTCCATTTGTATATTTCAGTCACATTTTTCGATCATCTTTCAAGACTATAGGTTCAGAGATTTGCATCTTCCTATGGGAAGTTTGTTTATCTTAATTCTATCGCTACAACTATTTGCATAATATATATATATTAAGATAACACTGGGTAGTAAAAAATGTTCACTAGAGATAACTTTTGGTGTGCTATATAGATTCTTTGATGTTAATTTGAAATCTGTTCTCGGTTTCTAAACAACACAACTTATCGTTTTCTACATAAGACCGATCACAGTTTTTTGGTCTTTTAAACGCAAAGTTAAGCGCCCTTTAATAAGGGGACATTGAACCTCTACATGAGGCTCGGTATATTTAGTTTTTTTTAATATGATAAGCGAATTCAATAGGTTTTCAGTATCTTGTTGAGAATTTTCAAAAAAGATTGTGCTATGAGGTTAAAGAAGGATATTTTGTTGGTCCACAAATGGGGAAGCCCTAAAGAAATAACTTGAAAGGAAACCTCAGAGTACCGGAATTCGAAGCATTAGAGTTTTGATTGAATATGTGATTTTTTTTTTATTGGTGGGGAGAGCTATAGATCACCTACATATACAAATGGAGTCCAGAATCTGTTCGATTCATACAAAGAAATGGGGAGTCACCTGTTCTTCAAAATACATTTTTTTTTTATATTTACATTTAGATTTCTTTCCGGCCAGGGCCTCGCTTCCATCAAGACAGTCACCTATGCAAAAACTGTTGTCAAGGTTTCTGGAATAAAAGTATAATAGCAGACTACTCCAGGAGGTTACTCTGCCACAATCCAGACAAGTTTACAATAGAAACCAGTACTCTATTTTTTTTTTATAACAACCGGTGTAAAGAACACGCCCAATGTTTCTACCCTCGCTGGAAATCGAACCCAGACCCTCGCCGTGTGAAGCGAGAGCTTTAGCCACCAGGCCATGGGGCTTACAAAGGGGATTACAAAGGCTCGTAATAGGTCCATGGTCTGAGTCCCAAAGATTTGATAGCTAAACAAGTTACAGTGATAATGAACTATTTGCAAGTTTATATCTGGTTACATTCTTAAGATATTTATGCAGACAAGAATTCAGTCACAAAAATATTACAGTGTGCCTTATATGTATACCTGGAGTATACCTGGAGAGGGTTTCGGGTCAACGCCCCCCACGGCCCGGTCTGAGACCACAGCCCGGTTGGTCAAGTACTGACTTTAGGTGTCTGTCCAGTGCCTTCTTGAAGATAGTCAGAGGTCTACTGGCAATCCCCCTTACGTATGCTGAGAGGCAGTTGAACAGTCTTGGGCCCCTGACACTTATTGTGTTGTCTCTCAGTGTACTCGTGGTGCCCCTGCTTTTCTTTGGGGGAATGTTGCATCTCCTGCCGAGTCTTTTACTTTCATAGGAAGTGATTTTCGTGTGCAAGTTTGGTACTAATCCCTCTAGGATTTTCTAAGTGTATATTATCATGTATCTCTCTCGCCTGCGTTCTATGGAATACGAATCAAGGAACTTCAACCGTTCCCAGTGCTATATCGTACTTATGTGTGCCGTGAAAGTTCTTTGTACACTCTCCAGGTTAGCAATTTCTCCTGCCTTGAAGGGGGCAGTTAGTGTACAGCAGTATTCCAGCCTAGAGAGAACAAGCGATTTGAAGAGAATCATCGTAGGCTTGGCATCCCTAGTTTTGAAGATTCTCATTATCCATCCTATCATTTTTCTAGCAGATGGGGTAGATACATTGTTGTTTTCTTTGAAGGCGATATCTTCTGACATTATCACTTCCAGGGCCTTTACATTACTTTTTCGCTTTATTGTATAGTTAGAATTTATTGTATTCGCTGATACAGTTTTAATTTCCTCAAGTTTTCCATATCTGAGTAGTTGAAATTTCTCTTAACTGAACTACCTGGAGGGCATTCCTGGGATCAACGCCTCCACGGACCGGTCCACCACCAGGCCTCGCTGCATCAGGGCCTGATCAACTAGGCTGTTACTGCTGGCCGCACGTAGTCCAACGTACGAACCACAGCCCGGTTGATCCGGCACTGACTTTAGGTATCTGTCCAGCTCCCTCTTGAAGACAACCAGCGGTCTATTGGTAATTTCCCTTATGGCTATTAGGAGGCTGTTGAACAGTCTTGGGTCCCGGACACTTATTGTGTTTTCTCTTAGTGTACTAATGGTCCCTGATACATGTTGTGACATGATACATGTCACCACGCTACTGATACAGGTCACCATGCTACTGATACAGGTCACCATGCTACTGATACAGGTCACCATGCTACTGATACAGGTCACCATACTACTGATACAGGTCACCATGCTACTGATACAGGTCACCATACTACTGATACAGGTCACCACGCTATTTCAGATAAAGGTCACCGTGCTACTGATACAGGTCACCACGCTACTGATACAGGTCACCATGCTACTGATACAGGTCACCATGCTACTGATACAGGTCACCATGCTACTGATACAGGTCACCATGCTACTGATACAGGTCACCATGCTACTGATACAGGTCACCATACTACTGATACAGGTCACCACGCTATTTCAGATAAAGGTCACCGTGCTACTGATACAGGTCACCACGCTACTGATACAGGTCACCATGCTACTGATACAGGTCACCATGCTACTGATACAGGTCACCACGCCACTTTAGATACAGATCACCACGTTACTGATACAGGTCACCATGCTATTGTTACAGGTCACCATGCTATTGATACAGATCACCACGTTACTGATACAGGTCACTATGCTACTAATATAGGTCACCACGTTACTGGTACAGGTCACAACGTTACTGATACAGGTCACTACGCTACTTCAGATACAGGTCACCACGTTACTGATACAGGTCACAATGCTACTGATACAGGACTGCACGCTACTTCAGATACAGGTCACCACGCTACTGATACAGGTCACCACGCTACTGATACAGGTCACCACGCTACTGATACAGGTCACCACGATACTGATACAGGTCACCATGCTACTGATACAGGTCACCACGTTACTGATACAGGTCAC
The DNA here is from genome assembly GCA_009830355.1 of Cherax destructor. NCBI lineage: Eukaryota > Metazoa > Arthropoda > Malacostraca > Decapoda > Parastacidae > Cherax > Cherax destructor. The sequence goes on from WNWK01029713.1 coordinate 19,437, forward strand.
CATGCTACTGATACAGGTAACCACTCTATTGATACAGGTCACCACGCTATTGATTTCAGGTCACCACGCTACTTCAGATACAGGTCACCACGCTACTTCAGATACAGGTCAACACGCTACTGATACAGGTCACCATGCTACTGATACAGGTCATTACGCTACTGTTACAGGTCACCATGCTACTGTTACAGGTTACTACTGATACAGATCACCACGTTACTGATACAGATCACCACATTACTGATACAAGGCATCATACTACTAATATATGTCACCACGTTACTGATACAGGTCACCTTCCTACTGTTACATGTCACTACTGATACAGATCACCACGTTACTGATACAGGTCACCATACTACTAACATATGTCACAACGTTACTGATACAAGTCACTATGCTATTGATAAAGGTTACCACGTTACTGATACAGGTCACTATGCAAGAGAAATGGAGCAATTAAGCAGTAGTAAGAAAATTACAGCAGCAGCAGCAGTAGTAGTAGCAATAGTAGTAGTAGTAGTAGTAGTAGTAGTAGTAGTAGTAGTAGTAGTAGTAGTAGCAATAGTAGCAGTAGTAGTAGTAGCAATAGTAGCAGTAGTAGTAGTAGTAGCAATAGTAACAGTAGTAGAAGTAGCAATAGTAGCAGCAGTAGTATTAGTAGTAGCAATAGTAGCAGTAGCAATAGTAGCAGCAGTAGTAGTAGTAGAAATAGTAGCAGTAGTAGTATTAGTAGCAGTAGTAGCAATAGTAGCAGTAGTAGTAGCAATAGCACCAGTAATAGTAGTGGTAGTAGTAATAGTAGTAGTAATAGAAGTACAACTAGAGGTAATAGTAGTAATATGGTAGTAGAAATAATAGTACTAATAGTAGAAGCATCTGTAGTAGTAGAAGAAATAATAGTAGTAACATCAGTACTAGTAAAAGTATCTGTAGAAATAGTAGTAATAATATAAGTAACAGTAGTAGTAGTAATAGTATAAGTAACAGGAGTAGTAGTAGTAATAATAGTAATAGTATAAGTAACAGTAGTAGTAGTAGTAGTAATAATAATAGTAATAGTATAAGTAACAGTAGTAGTAGTAGTAGTAATAATAATAGTAAGGGTATAAGTAACAGTAGTAGTAGTAATAATAATAATATAAGTAACAGTAGTAGTAGTAATAGTAATAGTATAAGTAACAGTAGTAGTAGTAATAGCCACATTAGCATCGGAGTGTCTTAATAGTGGAAATATAATTTGCAGGTCATGGAGGTAGTGGTCAGGTCTGACTTACACTAAAATAGTATCAGTAATAGCAAAACAAGCACTTGCTTAGGGCATCAAGGGAAGGGGGCACCACAGAAATTTTCCATATCCGGATTTACCATGGTCCATGGACCATATGGTGCAAAACTGTAAATGTTGCAGCTGAACCAGGGTCCACAAAAAGAGGCCCACACATTAAATGAAAAATACTTATATACATATATATATATATATATATATAATATATATATATATATATATATATATATATATATATATATATATATATATATATATATATATATATAGCAAAAAGATCACAGTAATCAGGTGATATCAAAATATGCAAGACAACCACTATGAAAAATAGAGGAATTCCAAGCGCTTTCGTAACTACTCACATTATCAAGGAACTATAAAAGGAAACATGACAAGAGGACTTATATAAGGGGCAAGACTAGTACACCTCACAGTCACATCACACTAACAAAGACTACACTTCACAGTAGCGTAACATCTCACGACTCTGTGAAGAGGAAAATAAGAAAGGACCTGAAACTCTTCCCAAGAATTAAGATTAGTCCAATTTATCATTAAATTCTTCCCAAATTTTATTAATTATAAAAGAATCCAATTTATATAAACCAAAAGAAATATTCATATTATTTTCAAAACTGCTTTTAATGAAACATGATTCTATTATATTACTCTCAACCATGGACTTGTTTGATACAACCTTCTCAGCATTTTGAAAATCAATTGGATGGTTAAAATCTCTCACATGAATAAATAGAGCATTAGAATCTTGTCCAGTTCTAATGCTATATTTATGTTGTTTTAATCTTAGTTCAAGACTTTTACCAGTTTGACCATAATAAACTTTATCGCATATTTTACAGGGAATCTTATAGACACATCCGTCAGCATTTTGGGGAATTTTTTATCAAAAGTCTTTTTACTGTATCAAGATTTTTAAATACAACTTTGATATTAAAATTCTTAAGAAAGGAAGGCATATCAACCAAGTTTTCAGGTAAGGGAGAACCAACATATTTTTGGTTGAATAAGGTTGGTTGTCCCTTTTGGGATTGTAAAAAGTATTCCTAGCTATTTTAAAAGATTTATCAATTATGTTTCTAGGGTATTTTAAATCATTAGCTATTTCATAAATTTTAGAGATTTCTTCATCTATGAACTCTGGACTACAAATACGTAAAGCTCTCAAAAACATTGAAGAAAAAACCGACACTTTAACTCTATCTTGATGTGAAGAGTAATAGTGTACATAGGAACAATTATTTGTAGGTTTTCTGTAAATTTTAAATTTAAAATCAATGTTACCCTTAATAATAAAAACATCTAGGAAGGGCAATGAGTTATTTACTTCGAATTCAACAGTAAAATTTATAGAATGAGCTAAGCTATTTAATTTAACAAGAAAATGGTTTATGTCTACATTCTTAGGCATAAGGCATCAACATATCTATACCACTTAGCTCTATTGGGAAGGATAGTGTTAAGCAATCTTGTTTCGAAAAATTCCATATATAAGTTACTAAGAACAGGTGAAAGAGGATTGCCCATTGCCATACCAAACTTCTGAGTGTAAAACTCATCATTAAATACAAATTTTGCATCAACAATACAAAGTTTAATAAGTTTAATGATAGTAGGAACTGGCAATGGTAAATCATAATTAACCAGTTCTTCAGATAAGAAACTTAGTAAATCATCAACTGGAACTTTTGTAAACAAGGAGGTAACATCAAAACTAACCATATTGAAATCATTTAAATCAGTCAAGGTGCTTAATTTATCAACTAAATCTAAGTTGTTTTTAACATTAAAATTAGAAATTTTTCCAACAATTGGGCTCAAAATATCAACAAGCCATTTAGAAAGTTTATAAGAAACTGAACCTATAGAGCTAATAATTGGTCTAACAGGATTACCAGGTTTGTGTGTTTTTATTAATCCATACATATAAGGTAAAGATGGATTAGTGGAAGTAAATTTTTAATTAATTCATCTTTGCCCTTCAATAGATGTTTTATTGTTTTATTGAAATTGCTGTTAACAGTTTCTAAGGGATTCTTTCTAAGTTTAGAATAGGTTTCAAAATCATCTAGGAGGTTATTCATTTTATCTTGGTAATCGGTTTCTTTCATAATTACAATTGCATTTATTTTATCTGCTTTAGTAAGACGCAAATTTTTATTATTCAAAAGTGAATCATAAGACTTAAAAATCTTTGAGGGCAATTGGGAATATTTTGTTTTAACATTGAGCTATATACGATCCCCTTACTAATATTAATTTCATCAGTGGATAAATCAGAGGATTTTTCTAAATTACAAAAGGCTTTTGCAATTTCAACATTATTAAGTTTTTTTGAAGTTGCAAAACTTAAACCGAAACCAAGAGCAGCAGTTGTATTTTTATCTAATATTTCATCTGATAAGTTAATTACAAAATTGTTATTAGCGTGCTTTGTCCAATCACTATTTTCAATTAAATTATCTAATTTTCTTTGTAGTTTGTTTTTGAGATTATTACAAATTCTTCTGAGTTTATTATAGCAATGATCCAACATACTATGTTGCCATTCTGATGGAATAGCTTGATAAAAGGAGTATTTTTTGTTTCTCAATATTTTGAATGCTTCTTTCTCCTGTATTTTATTAGGTAAAACTTGCGATTTGGGCTTAAATAGAAACGCTCACCTTGCAATATAAGACAAGTGAAAATTTGTGTATGCAATAATTTCGCCAAAATCATTCTGAACATAACGAAAAAAATATATTTCATTGTGTTTGTTTATTATTAAATTAATATTAACGTATCTAAAATATATTTAGTTGGGTTAGGCTAAATTAAATTGCGCTTGTTGTAATAAGGTTAGGTAGGTTTTCAAAGTTTCTCTGGGTACAAAATTATAAATTCTTAGATTAACATAAATGAAAAAAATATATCTTTAAACGTATAAGATAAAATTTTAGAAAGGACATAATTTTAGATGAGTTCTTGCTAATTGACCAGTTTTACCTAATCGGCACGACATATATATATACAGTATATGTCACGTTCACTCATCCACTATCACATATCATCAGTTAGGTGTTGTACTTAGGTACTTAAAAGATGAACAGTCTATTGAACACTTTTTAACCTTTCTGGAAATAAAAACCCACACCGGTGAGGAAATGGCAGATCAGGTGTTACAGTACTTACATGAAGTTTGTAAGCTAAACTTTTAAAAATGTTGTGGTCAATCTTACGACAACGCTGCTAACATGTCTGTATAACGATAGTTACTTGTTGTTGTTCTTGGTAGCGGGAATGCAATGATAAGGCTTTGAGGCTTCTACTTTATTAAAATAAAGTGCGAGGGTACACAGACTGTATATTGTGGCCATGGCCCACAGGCCATGCCTGCGAGAGAGGGAGGAGAGTGAG
>WNWK01029714.1:0-24140 GCA_009830355.1 Cherax destructor
TAAGAGTTTTACAAAGACTCTATTAACGCCGTTGAGCGCCACGCCATACAAATTCCAGTCCCCCAAACCATAAACGTCTCTTAATATGTTTGGCAAATTGTAGCCGCAGAAACCGGTTCAAAGCCCCAGTCACCATATCTATACAGACTGTGTTAACCTTTGCGTCTGCTCGCCGTCGCCATGTTTACAAAAAAATGAAGCTGTCTTCGATCACCGCTAGGGGGAAGCCCAGGGAACACACACCCGCACCCGTCAAGGGCTGGGGCCAATGTTCATTTAAAATTAAGTCCTTTCTAAAATTTTCTTTTTATACGTTTAAAGATATTTTTTTTTCATTTATGTTAATGTAAAATTTATAATTTTGTACCAAGAGAAACTTTGAAAACCTACCTAACTTATTACAACAAGCCCAATTTAATTTCCCCAAAAAACCCAACTAAATATATTTTAGATACGTTAACATTAATTTATTAATAAACAAACACAATGAACTATATCTTTTTCGTTATGTTCGAATGATTTTGGCGAAATTATTGTACAAAAATTTTCACTTGTCTTTATGGCAAGACCTGATTGCAAATGTAAAAATACTATAGGAAAAATGGAAAAGGAAAGCTTGATCTCTTTCTTGTCCCCACATTAACGTTAAACAAAAGTGAGGTCCCTAACACAGTGAGGCAACACCTCACAGTGAGGTGCTACCCTAACACAGTGAGACAACACCTCACATTTTGGTTCCTAACACAGTGAGGCAACACCTCACAGTGAGGTGCTACCTAACACAATGAGGCAACACCTCACAGTGAGGTTCTACATAACACAGTGAGGCAACACCTCACAGTGAGTTAACACCACACAATGAGGTTTTTACCTAACACACTGAGGCAACACCTCACAGTGAGGTAACACCGCACATTGAGGTGCTACCTAACACGTGAGGCAACACCTCCTCACAGGCAGGTTTTACCTCAAAATAGCTGTAGGAGGCCTACTAGTCAACAATTTCAATAACAATAAAAGTTTTCCAAATAGTAAAGCTCTGCTATTACGTGTTAATTTAAACTGTAGATCATTAGGCCTCTTCCAGCATAAAGCTTTTCTTTTATTTATTTTTGAAATTTCTTTGAGTGGTGTTGGACGTTGAGTGCAATGTTTCGTACGTATTAAAATCTGTTGCTCGAAAATGCTTTTGACACACCACAAGCAAAGATCATCTGTTTTGTATGTACAAACACTGACCCAAAGCTTGACTGCGCACTCAGTTATTCGCTGTTGCCCTGCGCACTATGAGGAATAGCACCAACTCACAAGCACAAATGTGCACACACATGTTCATCCACAAGCGCTTACCCGCCCATGTTCACATCCACACGCCCACACACCGTCTGTCTATATACCGACCCACTAGGTTGCCCATCCACCTCGTTTTACCTCTTTTTCACTACACATCCCGGCACAGCTGGTTAGCAAGTTTTATTCCGGTCTGAATATTTTGTAATGTTTTTAATGGGGTTTAAGCTAGAACAATTAAAGTTAACCGCGTGATTTTTTTCACTGGGAAGTATTTTGAGATCCGTGCATTTTCTGCCCAATGTAAACAATCCCATGGTGTTAAATGCAAACTTTTATTGCATGCAGATGACAGTGTTCTCGTAGTATCAGACAAAGACACTAAGGATGTAACTGATGTTCTATCACATATTTGTCTTTATACGGAAAATAATTTAGTAGGGTGTTGGCACAACTGTGATAACAAACGAAGGTTAAGTAAGAAAAAGTTATGGAAAAAATACACTTTTTGTTGCCGCTATTGACAGGTAAGTGGGAAACTTATTATTATATAATAAAATGAAAAGTGTGAAAAGAAAAATAAGATACTAAACTTGACTTCAAATTATATAATAATATACCAAGTGAAAACATTGTCTACTGTAATAAATTAAGAACAAAAGTTAACTAAAGTATACTTTGTGGACACGAAAACGAAAATATTACCAACATAGTCAATATTAAAAGTAATTAATCAAACAAATGGCAAGACATAGACAAGTTAAGTCTTTCTTGGGAACTTTCAATATCTTCAAATCTTTCACCGAAGTTTATTAATTTTATAGTGACCTTAACAAATATAATTATGGCAGACACTGTCTTTGTGGCTTAAAATACATTTCTTGTTACTGAAGCAATAGGAGAAATGTTGCCCTTGGTTCTGCCTCTAGAATGTAAATGTCCCTTGTGAAAGTCTTTCTCATAACTACTTTTTAACCCATGTATTATGGAAGCTTCACTTCTCTTCATTTATTTTTACTATCTTTAATATGAAGAGTTTTCAAATATCCCATCGGCTTATTTACGCACGTTTTGTCATTTCCCGTCTTGCTCTTACTTCCTCAGTGTTTAAAGTCTAACCTATTATTAATGCTCTTAAGTATTCTGGGTCATAATCTCCCCTTCGTTATTGTTTGCCACAAGTGTTGCGAGAGCATGTGTGTGTGTGTACTTACCTAGTTGTGGTTGCAGCTTCTGGCCCCGCCTCTTCACTGGCCGCTACTAGGTCATCTTCCTGCTCCATGAGCTTTATCATATCTCTTCATAAAGCTATGTATGGATTCTGCCTCCACTGCATCACTTCTCAGATGTTACGTCAGGGGCCATGTCTATAGGCCTGTTTTGGCCCTTTCTGTAATGTCGAATCAAACTCTGGTCTAGTTGTCCTTAGACAAATATCATATTAATATGGGGATTATTATTAGGAGACTGATCCGACTAAATAAAATTTATGATCTTTTATACAAAATAATTCATATAAATAGTACTTAGTATGATACAAAGTACTCTCTCTTGCAGTGTAATACATAAAGAAAACAGTCGACATACGACTTATTTCTAAAGGTTTCTGTACAATGCTTATACTCAATGACATGAGTCTTATACAATAATTTATTTACATGAAAGTTCCGAAATGTAGAAATGAAACTATCGTCTCAATAAAGTCAAATTCGTATTAGATACCAGTCGAGACTATATATACATTAACTTAAAACACAACAATCTTTAAAAGCCAGAAGTCTTTGTTAAAGTATAGACAGACCGAAATCTCAGCTAATAACAAGCTATCACTGTGGGTCAGAGATGAGTACATGACGTTACCGACCATACCAGGGACCATTAACAAAGCCTCTATAAGGGGAGAATAACTTCCCTAAAGCATAAACAATTCAGTTTAATATGATTACTGATTACAGCGGTGTCTAGATACTGCACGCAATGGGATCAAACTTTGTCTGAGACTAAGTAATATTCTAGAGCGGGAATTGTATTAAAGGCTGAGAGCCTTAATCTACTCAGAAGAGAGTGTATGAATCTACTCTTTGAGTGAGTGTGTGAACCTACTGACTGTACCAAAGCGCGGTAAGTTGACGCCAGGTTGGATCACGTGACTTTGAGGGAGACAGGCCAGTACCTGGAATTGGTAACCAGCACTCTAACTAGTGGTTTCCCACTACATGAAAATCACTATTATGAGCCTAAAAACACAAAATAATGTAATACAATATTATCATTACATACATATAATAATGCTAATATTTATAATAAAATAAAGAGCAATATCCTAATGGAATATTTCTCAAATACAAACATCGTGCCTGGGCACACTTCGTAACACCAGACTATTCCACTTCCTGACAACTCTGTGACTGAAAAAATACTTCCTAACATCCCTTTGATTTATCTGAGTTTGTGTGTGTGTGGTGTATGAGTGTTTGTTTACGACCATCATAACTCCAAATTGTAATCGGAAACAATTCATTTTATAATAATTCGCCTCCCAGCCCTCGTATGGGATGGACGTGCTGTTCTGCCTCCTGGTGGCACCTTGGTAAATACACCATTTTCTGCAAAATTGCGACTGGACTAAGAAGGAGAGTAAACACTGTGTGTGTAGAGTTTATACGTGGTGCTATTTACCCCACGAATGCTGCTGTGATACTGCGGCTATCCTGAGAGACACATATGGCCTGGACAACCAGGAGATAGCGTTAAATGGCGCTACATGTATTTTTGTGAAGATGGTGACACCGAAGGCATACGACCGTGTTGTTGAAAATACCAGGACATCCGCTATTGGTAAATTCAAGTTTGGAGGTGAAATTAAAGGACGTGTCCAAGTATTACTCTTGAGTTAAAATTCATAATGTGCCATTTGAAGCTGATGATTATGATGTCAGGCATGTTTTCCAAGATTACGGCATTATACATGCAACGTTAGTGGGCAGGTGGACTGAGGGTCCCTACGTGGGACTTTTAGAGGGCTCCTACACCTTGAAAATGATGATCCGAAGCCCATTCCATCATATGTCGTCCTGCCCAATTTTAAAACCAGGTATATGTGACATATGAGGGCAAAGCAAACCTGCAGAATTTGTGGTTCTTTACAAACACATGGCTGCAGCATGCGAGAAATGACGAGTTCAACAACCAAGCGGCAGGGCTGTGGTAGGGGAGATGGCTAAGGAGCCAACTAAGAGTGTGGAGTATGGGGTTGTGGCCCCTAAGGGGGCATTGAGTGACATTGTAGATGGCACAGGAGGGGCATGCCTAACTTTCCTGCAGAGACGCATTAGCCTGTAGGTGTGGGGTCTGCGGACCTGGGTGTGACATTGGACATAGGAATGGGTTGCCTATCTAGATGTGTCAAAGGACTGATGGACAGTCCCTGGATGAGGTGGCTGTGGATGATAAAGTTAATGACGTAGGAGATTTGGCAGGTCTTGTCAGTGCATTAGGAGATAGTCCTGTGCAGGACGGTTTGGTGGTGGGTGAGGTTAGGGTATCCGTGCACAACGAGGAGAGTGTTGACTGCATGGAAGTGACTGGAGAGACAAGAAAGAGGTCAGTGGGGGTGTCTGACAGCAACGATGTCCTTACGCCGGCCCAAAGAACGTGCAAGAAGGTGTGGGTGGATGTGGCATGCAGGGGTAATGGAGGAGCGAAGGATCGGATGGGCCAGAGGGTGCAGAGTGTAGTTAGGAAGGAGGTCAGCAAGAGTATTGTGTCAAGCCAAAGGTCCAAAGGTAAGCCCCCTCTAATATATTCAGGTGTTTAACCTTTAATGTAAATGGCCTTCGGGCCGAGGTGAAGTGTAGGTGGGTGGAGGGGACTCTGCGACGGTATGCTGTAGATGTGTTTCTTACAAGAGCACAATTATAGGGTTGGTAGAGACTTGTTATTGAAAGGTTACAGTGTGTATGCTGGGTGTTCTGGAAGATTAAAGGGTTGCAATAGCGGTAAAGAGACCAGCCCATTTAGGGTTTATGAAATGGGAGGAGGGTGGGGGAGGGGGTGGGGGAGGGTTGGGGGAGGGGTTGGGGAGGGTGGGGGAGGATTGTGAGGTGGATGGGGTGTGGGAGAGGTAAGGGTGTGTTTCATAGGGGTGTACATGCCTGCCGATAGTACTAGGAGGGTAAAAGAGGATTTTGTGAGGGAATTTTTGGTTTGCCATATGGAAGGATTGCCAGCAGTAACTATAATGGGAGGGGATTTGAATAGTGTCATAAGGAAGAAGGACGTTGAACCGAGGGGCGGGATGTTTGCTGGGTGTACTAAGAGAAGTTTTAGGTAATGCGGGGATGGTAGATGTGGTGGGGGAGGATGGCAGGTGGAACACACCTTTATCAGAAGGGTGTATGTAGCACGGTAAGACAGGGTTTATGTAACGAGGGAAGCGGTAGTGGGGAGGGTACAAACGTTAGATGTGGGTTTTTCAGATCATAGGGGAGTGTTAGTGAATGTGGGATGGGAGGGAATGGTAAGGTGGTACGAGAGTTACTGGAAACTAAATGTGAGATTACTAGATGGGTTGGAAGGAACTACAGGTTTTGGTGAGTGGTGGGTCCCTGTGTGGTCTAGGGAAAAACTTAGTGAGAATATAGTGGAATGGTGGGAAAAGTGTGCAAAACTGGGTATAAGGGAATATAAGGAAAGGGGCAGAGAGGAAAGCTTTTGGAGGTATGGTAAGCAGAAGTATCTTGAGGGGCAGCTGAATAGTTGTTACGAAGGGGGTTGGGAAACACCCTGAGGCAGAAATCAGAAATAGGGGTTTTGCAAGATCAGTTGCGAGAGATACAGAATGAAAGGTTTGATGCTATAAGGTTGTGGGGGGAATGAACGATATGTTATGGGGTGACAGGCCGTCTGCACATGTCTTGAGGAATTTTAGGAAAAGGCAGAGGGGAATGACTGTGATGGGGTTGGAGGTGGGCAAAGGTTGGAAACAGAGGCGATGAGCATATATCTAGACAGGTGGTTTGAGTGTAATCTGCAAAGGGAGAAAGGGGGAGGGAGGGGTGGATTTTGGTGGAGGGTATTTCAAGGGAATGGGGAGAGAAGATAGGGAGGATGAAGGGGTGATTAGTGGGGAGGAGGTGTGGATGGCGGTGCAAGGTATGAACAGAAAGAAAACGCCAGGTAAAGATGGTATCCCCAATGATTTCTATTTGATGAATTGGGGAAGTGTAAAGGAATGTATGGTTAGTTTGTTCAATCGGATGAAAGAGACAGGAAGTATGGGAAGTATGCTGCGCACAGGGGTGGTAGTGTTAGTTAAAAAGGGTGAGGGAGGGGTGACAATAAGGGATTATAGAGCACTATTGATGATGTGTGCAGACTATAAAATTTTTGCGAAAGTGTTGGGTAATAGAATGAAAAGAGTGCTACATGATACCATAGAGCAGGGGCAGTATGGAATCCCAGGTTGCAGCATGAATGGAGGACATGGGAGGATCAGGGAGTTTATAGAGAGTAGAGAGGGAGGGGGAGTCCTGGGCCTGGACTGGAGTGTGGCGTATGACAGTGTAGAAAGAGATATGTTATGGGAGTTTATGCGTAGACAGGGATATTGGGAGGAAATCGTAGGTTGGGCAGAGACTTTGTATAGGGACGTGTGTGTGAGAGTGCAAGTGAATGGACGTATAGGGAAAGAAGTTAGGATGGGAAAAGGTCTGTGACAGGGGTGCCCCTTGTCTCCAGAACCCTTTTTATAGTCTAATTGTGGAAGGGGTATGGGAGGGGCGAGAGGGGAGGGGTTGTGAAATTGGAATAGTGGGGTATGTAGATGACACAACTGTCTTGGTCGGAGGGGAAGAGGGCCTCAGTAATGTGGGAAGGATTATTAGTGTACTTGGGAAAGCGACAGGTATGTCAGTCAATGGGGCCAAGACTAAGTTGTTGGAGGTAGGTATGTGGGTTAGGGGGGTATGGGGGCAAGGTATGGGTGGCCAGTTGTAGAGCGGTTAAAGATTTGTGGGATTGTTTATATGAATGATATGCAGGAAGCTAGGAGAGTAAATTCGACAGAAGTGGTGGGAGGGGCTATGCGTAGGATTGTGGGATGGAGGCCAGGGGATCTAGCTTTGCAGCAGCATGTGATTGTGGTGAATACGATTGTGTATAGTAGATTATGGCATACTGCAGCGGTATTCCCGTTGATGCCGGAGGATGTGAGGGATTTGGAAAAAAGGGTCTTAAGGTATGTCTGGGGTTACGGTAAACATTGGTTAAGGAAGGAAGTGGTGATGAAAAGGGTGGGGTTAGGGGGATTGGGGTTGATACCAATAGCCACACGAGTGAGGTGCATGTATGTGAAGCAATATTATGTGAGGAAAGGAGGGGTGAGGGGGTGCAGGGTGATGAGAGACCTGCGGAGGTGGTGGAAGGGGAAGGAATTGAAGCAATGTGAGGATTGGTTGAGGTTTTTATTAGCAGTGAGGGAACCTGAGAGGATAAAGGCAAGTGTATTGGGGAAGGTAGGGGAGGCAAGGGATGTAGTAGCAGGGGTTGTGGTGTATCTGGTGTATAACTGGGAGGGGATATGGGGGGGGGGGTTGAGTAAGATGAAATTGTGTGTGAATGTAAGGGAGGTGGTCGTTAAGTTCTTGCATGGAGTGGTAGCTTCTAAAGCAATTCTGTTTAAGATGGGATTGGTAGGGGCATCAGCGTGTAGCAGGTGTGGAATGGAGGAAACAGCTTACCATGCCATTTACTTCTGTGAGAGTTTGAATAATGTAAGGGTGTGGATTGGGGATGTGGGTGGGGACATAAGGTGGGAATTGATGTATGTCATGGTGGATTTCCTGTATGTGTCATGGGTGATGAGGGAGGTGACGGGTGACCTACGAATTAAGGCCATAGCAGGTAACATGTATATAACTAGATGTAGGAATAGGGTAATTTATGGGAGGTCGTGGGATGTCCTTTTCTCAGAAAGCTATAGGAATATGATGATCAGGGATTTACTAGGGGTGCAATGAGGAGATTTTCTTAAATGGCTTGTCTGCAGGGGGAGTGAGTGGTGCATGAAAGGGTAGTTAGGGTATCCTTGAGGATGTGAAAGATGTGTCGTAATGTGGGGGGAGGGTGTTGTGGGGAGGTGACAGGTGACTTAAGCGATGTATGTCACAGGGGACACAAGATGTTAACGTGGAGGGTGTGGTGCATGGAGGTATGTAGTGAAAGAATGAAAGAGGGGGAGGGGTGACAGGGTAGGGGTGGATCATTTTCTTTATCATGATTTATTCATATTTGTAGATATATTCAACTGGGTGAATTAAAGGGGGCTTACCAGGGGGCAATGAAGGAGATACTGCAAGTGTACGTGGTAAAGAGTTAATTGACCTTAATATGAGTTAAAGATGTAAGTCATGAGCAAGGTGAGTGCCATGGCCATAATTTTATGCATATGGAGTGGATTATAGAATGTTCCTGTGATAAGATGTATTCAGCAATAAAATAGTTTTGGTGTGGACGTCTGTAGGTAAAACACCAAGAGAAGTGTTTAAATGTTGAAATTCTAAAAACCCATGTAAATGGATTTAGGAGTGGTAGGTTTTTTTCCAATGAATGATGAAGATGTAAAGCAGATTGTAATGAGGTACATAGACCCAAGATGTTTGGAGCATGTATATTAAGCCTGTTGCATCAGGTGATAGAGGTTTATAATGTACTTATAAAGATTGTTCTGTACCCTAGCTTTTGATGTGAATATTTTAAAGGGAAAGAGAGAGGGTCATGTTATGAGGTGACAGGGAGTTTAAGGTTTCAGTGAGGAGCAGGAGGGGTAGAAGGTGGGGAGGTTGGGGGGAAAGGTTGGGGTGGGGAGAAGGAGGGACAGTGGTATCCAGGGATACCAAGTCAACATAAAGTACTAATAACAAAGCTGTCAGTATGTTGATGGTATAATAGTCCTTCAGTGAAGGCACGAAATTATATATTTTTGTGATCATACATTTTGTAGGTGGTGTTTCAGTGATTTTGTGATATATAGGATATAAATGTAGGATTAAAAATATATGGGAACAGATTGGTTGGGTGACCCAATGAGAGCGTTATGATTATAGTATTATGATTATGAAATTTATGTACAAAGTCTGTCTCAAAGGTTTTGCATAAGAAGTATTCATTTATATTATATATACGTATTAACATTTGTACATATTACGTGCAAGACATGTCTCTAGTGTATATAACGTAAATTTGTAACCCCGATGTATGAGGGAAGTATAAGGTTTAATATTATATGGGAAAGGTTTCTATTATATTGTGTCAGGTTTATTTGATTCCAGCTGATTATCTATTGCATACCTGCTCTGTTACGATGTATAATTCATGACACATGTGCAATTGTAAATTATGTTTTTAAATCAAATATAAAAAAAAAAAATCATAAGAAAGTCGCTCCCCAACCTTGGAGGTGAAAGGGTGAGCTGTGGTACCCCTAGTGGTGAAACTGAGAAACTTTGTTTTCACCAACATGGCGGATGGGTACTGGTGTCGGGTGAATACTATTTGCATCGACTTGATTCAGGGAGCTGTTTACCCAGACAATGCCGAGGTTCTCCTGCCTTTGATTATACGGGATACATATGGGCTTCCAATTGCAGCTATATATGGGTGTCAGGGAAACGCCTTCCACCTGAACAAAATATAATGGAAAAAATAATAAAAACAAATAATGACTCTTGGGTAGGAAATAAACTAAGAATTTTAAGTTTTTAATAAAATATATATAAAAAAACTAGGCCGTTGTGGTTCTGGCAGGATGGAGAGTAGGAGAATATAAGCCCAGGTTGAGTCTCTGGTGTAGACGAGATGTTGGATGGCTATCCTGGGTAGTTAAGAATTCTCGTATGCCACTTGGTCGAGGTACGCAAGATTTAGAAGCGGAAGAGTAGACAAAAACCAAGTCAGAGAGACGTACATCTAGCTCCTTCAAAACTGGCGTCTGTACCAGCTGACCAGGCCAGCAGCAGAGCTGATAAAGAGAAAATAAAGAATAGTTACCACAAGTAAGTAAACATAACACGTAAGAAAGAAAAAGGATAACATGTTTACGTTAAGATGGAAGAAATTACTGGTAACCTTAAATCAACCACAAACAAAAGATACCCTGGTAGAGCACCTTACCTGTTCAGGAGAAATGGGAGGTGAAGTGACTCTCCACAGTCTCACTGTCACCAGGTAAGGTAACTACCACCAGAAAAGGGGGGGTTCTGTTTCGGCCCGCAAGAGGGAAGCACCGGCTGAACCCATGAATGATCGCTGGCAGACTAACAACCTTAACCCCAATTATACTCCACTTTTCCCTCACAATATCCCCTTTCCAAAACTTATGGTCGAAGGTAATAAGTTAAACAGAGGGAAAAGCACTATGTACAACCTCGGCTCAGCCAATCTGAAAAGTGGTTTCAGAGCCGATATAAATAACCTTAAACTTGTAGGCCTGAATAGCCAAAGCCCATCTCAAGAGTCTGCTATTTGTACCTTTGAAGTTTTCTAAATACATGAGTGGCTTGTGATCAGTTTCAAGTATGAAGGGTTTCCCATACAAGTAGTATTTGAACCTACTTATACCCCATACTAAGGCGTAACATTCCTTTTCCACAGTAGAGTAGATCTTTCTTCCCGTGGTAGAAGCTTCTTACTGCAAAAGATACCGGGAACGGAGTCTCATCGTAATACTGTAGTAACACAGCACCGAGTCCAGAATGAGAGGCATCTGTTCGGAGACAAAAGACTTCGTTAACATCTGGTAATTTTAGGACAGGAGGGTTCGAAAATATTTTTTTAATTTGTTCGAAGCTTTGTTTTGCTTCATCAGAACAAACCAGTGGTTCTTTCACATTCTTTTTAAATAGTCGTGAGAATGGAAGTCAGATCACTTAAGTTTGGGACAAAACTTCTGTAGAAGTTTACAGATCCAAGGAAACTTCTTAGCAACTTTTTTGTACTAGGAAAAGTGCATTCAAGAACAGCTTTAGTTTTGTTAGGAATAGGAGATAAAGAATTGTCTGAAATAATGAACCCCAAGTATTGTATTTTGAAGTAACCAAGAAAACACTTCTGTGGTTTGACTGTAAGGCCATGAGCTCTTAGTCTCTTTAAAACAAGCGTCAGTGTTGAAAGATGATCTTCCCAGACATGAGTCATGATGTAAATGTTATCGAAATACACCGAAACATTCTGTTAAGTCAGAGAGGACTATTCTCATAAGCCTAATATAAGTGGCACATGCTGTAACCAAACCAAAAGGCATAGTGCGATATTGCATTAGTCCTCTATGAGTGGGGAAAGCAGTGTATGGTTTAGAGTCTGGGTGTAAAGACACCTGATTGGTCATGCTTGCCAGATATCTTAATTCAGAGAAGGAAAACTTACCCAGTCATGGAATTTATACAAGTATGATCAATTACTGGCATGGGTTCAGCATCCGTTGGATCCTTTCGCTCACGGGCCGAGAGGTTGTGCTGCCAGTTGCTCCTGGTCAGTCTTTGCGCAACTTCCGATTTTCTCCAAGATGGCGACCAGTGTTCGGAGGAGGAGCAACACGGTGTGTGTGGAGCTTCTTAAGGGAGCCATTTGCCAGCTAACGCTTCAGTGTTGCTGCCGGCGATAATCCGTGACACTTTTGTATTTGTCATGAAGACCTAAATGGCATTGCATTAAATGGTTCGACGAGGATCTTCGTGAATTTTGGGTACAGTGGAGGCTTATGAAAAAACTGTGGAGAGGTACCAGGAGAAGCACCTCACTGTCAACACTGGGATAGAAGTCCGGCTCAGGGATGCCTCTAAACATTACACCTTTGTGAAGGTCCGTAATGTGCCATTTGAGGCCATTGGATTGGTGTCAGTGAGGCCTTTGAAAGGTATGGTGTGGTGCATTCTACGACTATGGGAAGGTGGACTGAAGGAATATATGCTGGGTTGCCAGAAGGTTCCTTCACATTGAAAATGACTTTGAAAAGGCCTATACCGTCCTATGTACTGCTGGAGGCCTTTAGGACGCAGGTGTTTGTTACCTACGCGGACAGCGTAGGACATGTCGTATGTGTGGGGAATATGATCACATGGCGGCGGGGTGTCCCACCATCATGGCCCCAAGACCAATGGTTACACAGGTACCTGTGATGCATAACCCTTGGAGGAGTCAACACCTGAGATTGTGGAAGGACTGGGAAAGGCCAGTGGGGCAGAAGTAGGGGGAAGGTGTGGGGAAAGTTGTGTAACGCCCCCTGAGGAGTTGAAAGCTCCAACAATCGATGGGCCTGGAAAAGATAATGAGTCTGGGGATTTGGTGGAGGTGGGTGACCTCAGGTGGACCTATCGCAACCATTGCAAGAGATGTTGCGAACGTTTCTGGAAGATCCGGAGGTGATTTCCTCTGGGTTGAAGGACACTTACAGGTGGAGGAGGGTAGGCTTAACCAGGACGTGAACGTGCCAGAAGCTGGGGAAGACAGGTTGCAGGTGCAGGAAGTGGAGGCTGATGTGCATAGGGATGGGGACACGGATGTAATGGAGGTAGGGGAGAATCAAGAAAGAGGGCAGGAGAGGTGTCAGATGATGATGTCCTCACACCTGGCCAGCGTACAGGTAAGAAAACATATGTAGAGATGGCACGGAAGGGGAAGGTGGGGGCACAGGTGAGGGTATGGGATCAGGGAGTGAGGAGTGTTAGAGATAAAGGTTTAGGGAAGGGTGCCACGGCCCGCCCGCAGAAGCACAGAGAAGCCCCTTTGGCGTATTCAAGTGTTTAACGATTAATGTGAATGGCCTAAGGGCAGAAATTAAACGTAGGTGGGTGGAGGTAGTGTTAAGACGATATGACGTAGATGTAATTTTTATACAAGAACATAATTTTAGGTGTGGTCAAGAGTTGAGGTTGAAAGGTTATGAGGTGTATGCAGGTAACTCGGGAAATTAAAGGGTGGGGTGGCTGTGGGGTGAAGGAGTCCCGTCCCTTTCGGTTGTTAGCTTGGGAGGAGGGGAGGGAGAGTGGTGAGGGTGGATGGGCATTGGGCGACATTCGGGTATGTTTCATGGGAATATATATGCCAGCTGACAATAATCGACGTGTAAGGATGAATTTGTAAGGAGAGGTTTTGACATATCATTTACGGGGTTTGCCTATGATTACTCTGATGGGTGGGGATTGGAATTGTATAATCAGGAAAAAGATGTAGAACCTAGAGGGGCGGGTTGTGAATTAGGGGCGTTGCGTGTTTTACTGAGGGAGGTGGGAGTGTTCGATGTGGTACGGGGTGATGGGTGGAGGGTGGAGCATACTTTTGTGAGGAGAGGCTATGCAGCCCGGTTGGATCGTGTTTATGCAACAAGAGCGTTACAGTGGGGAGGGTGCAAACGCTTGATATTGGTTTTCTGACCATCGTGGTGTATTAGTAGAGGTGGAGTGGGATGGAATGGTCCGAAGGTACAATGGTTATTGGAAGTTGAATGTGCGTTTGCTGGCGGGGGAGGGGAGGGTCGTTTGAGGAATGGTGGGGTCCTTCTGGTTAGAAGGAGCAGAGGTAAGGAGAAAGATTTTTTGGGCTGGTGGGAAAAAAGTGCAAAGGAGGGAATAAGGGACTTTTATAGGAATCAAGGAAGAGATGAGGCAAGGTGGAAGTTTGGTCTTCAGAAATATTTGGAGGGTCAGCTTAATGAATGCTATGAGGGTGGGGTTGGTAGGTATGGGGAAATAGAGGGTTAAGGGAAGGTTGAGGATATTCAAAATGATCGTTTTGATGCGATCAAGTAGGTATTGAGGAGCGTTGTGGGGAGATGACCGTCAGGTTGCGTGTTAGGAGGTTTAGAGATAGGCAGAGGGTAACACGATTATGGGGATTGAGGTGTGTACAAGGGTGGGAGGATATGAAATGGGACAGGTGCTCAGGACAATGGATGGCATAAGCAATTATGCCGATCATTGGTTTGGGAGGAAATTATCAGCGAGTGTAGGGACGGGTAGTGCCGGGAGGTCCTTGGAAGGGATCCTGTGTCGTTTGGGGAGGAAGACCGTAGGAGTTGGGTGGAAGTATAAGTGAGGAGGAAGTGGGGGAGGCAGTGTCTAGATTAAGTCTAGGGAAGGCACCAGGTTTAGACGGGATACCGAAATGATTTCTATGTAGTGCATTGGGAAACGTTGAGAGAATGTTTAGTGCATTTGTTTAATTGTATGAAGGATGGGGTAGGTTAGGGAGACGCAGGGGACGGGGGTAGTTGTTCTGGTGCCGAAAGGAGGGGGAGAACCTTGGGTAATTACAGGGCGATATCCCTCATGTGTGGAGATTATAAAATCTTCGCAAAAATTTTAGGAATAGAATGAAAAGGTGCTTGACAAAGTCATACATCAGGGGCAGTTTGGTATACCTGGAAGAAGTATGAGTGTAGGACATGGGAGAATAGGGATTTTATTGAAGGTAGGACGGAGGGGGTGTCTTGGGAATAGATTGGAAGGAAGCATATGATTGTGTGAATAGAAGCATGTTGGGAATTATATTGAGGAGTCAAGGTTTTGGGAGGAAATTGCTGGATGGGTTGAGACATTGTATAGTTCTGCGAAGGTGTGTGTACAGGTGAATGGTAAGTTGGGGAAACAGGTGGTGATGGAAAGGGGTCTGAGACAGGGGTGTCCCATATCTCAGATCCTTTCGCGTGCATGCAGGATCCCTTTATAGGTTAATAGAGGAAGGAGTAGGAGAGAGGGGAGAGAGGGGTGGGTAGTGTGGGCATCGTGGGGTATGTGGATGATACTACTGTATTGGTGGGTGGAACAGAAGGGCTGGTTAATGTGGGACGTATTATAGAGGTCTTTGGAGCAGCGACGGAATGAGGGTTAATGGAGCCAAGTCTAAGTTATTGGAGGTGGGTACGTGGGTGGGGGCTTGGGGAAGGTGTATGGATGGAATGTTGTGGATAGAATAAAGATCTGTGGAATTGTGTATATGGCAGATGTGAGAGTGGCCAGGCAGGTGAATTCTGAGGAGGTGGTGGGTAGGGCTCTGGGTAGAATGAGGGTTGGAGGGCAGGGGATGTTACGCTGTTGCAACGTGTGGTGGTGGTGAACACACTTGTATACAGTAGGTGTGGCATGTAGCTGCGGTGTATCCTTTAAGGATGGTCGACATCAGGGAATTACAAAGAAAGTTACGGTATGTGTGGGGGTATGGGCGACCGTGGCTTGAAAGGAAGTTGTCATGATGAGTGTCAAGAGGGGTTGGGCCTCATTTCTTTGGAACATCGTGTGAAAGCAGTTTATGTGAAACAGTGTTTTTAAGGAAGGGTGGGGTGAGAGGTCAACGAGTAGGAGCGGTCATGGAGGATGTACGGAAGTGGTGGAGTGGGAGGGACCTGCGGGTGTGTGAGGACATGGCTGACAGTTTTTGGCAATGAGGGAGCCTAAAAGGGCAAGGTGGGCAGGTTGGGACGGGGAGTGAAAAGGGTGGGGTGGTACAGGGTCAAGCGAATTTTCCAGTTTATGATTGGAGGATTTGGGGTATGTTCAGGAAGATCCGTTTATTGCCTAAGGTAGGGAGGTGGTTTACAGATTTCTATTAGGTATATTGGCATCGAGGTCTGAATTATATAGGATGGGGTTGGTGGGTACGAATGAATGTCAGAGGTGCGGAGATGAGGAGACAGCATATCATGCTGTATATTTTTGTGAGTCTTTAGAGGGTGAGGCTATGGTTGTCAAGGGTGATTGGATTGGTGGGGGAGAAAATTTCGACCTTACGGGCTTTAAGCTTTGATGTTGGGGAGTATCGAGAGAAGTGGGAGGGCAATTATGTATGTAATTGCGGATTTCTTGTATGTATCATGGGAATGAGAGAGGTGGGAGGGGACTGTAGGGTGAAAGCCTTAGCGGCTCATGTGTATCGCTCAATGTGTAGGAATAGGCTATTGTATGGAGATAAATGGGTATCAAGTTTCTCTGAGGATATAGGACATTAACAGTAGCAAAGTTATTACGGTGATGCAGAGTAGAGCTGGAAAGGACTGGATTCTTTGGAAGACAGTAGTTAGAGGGTCGATGTTGTGTTGAATGAGGTTTAGGGTGCATAGTAGTGTGAATGTTGAGGGGTCGACTGGCGACGAGAATGCTTGTTATTGAGCAACGGGAAAAGACAGCTGACGGGAAAGGTGTTGAATAGGTATGAGAGGATGACAGGATGAACTTGTTTGGATTTGACTTTACGTAATGACGTGACAAAGACCAGGTTCAAGGGAAAGGAGTACGCACAAGGGGCTTTCTGAAGTGTTGGAGCATGTAATTGATGTTTGTTTTATGAGACAGGAAGGTATAGTTCCCTGACGCTGTACGGGATCATTTAATATTGTTCTCAAATAGTACATATTATGTTTCTTATCAGTACTCTCAAAATAGGTAATTAAAATTTGTTGTGGAGTTATTGTAATATTACCACAAGATTAGTGGTATCAGAGAAGGTTTTTTTCATTATCATTGTCATTGTATAATGTTATTGTATAGCTCCGTTTCATATACATCATATCATTGTCGTTAGGCAATGTGAAAGTACTGTACTGTTTTTGTATAGTTTTGGAATTAATGATGCTAAGATCTTATTGTATGGGTATTATTTGGGAAAATTTTTGTATGATGATTAAGGTTATCATCATAGTACATAGATTATGTATAGCAGTACTTAGTTCTTATTTTTGTGTGTGTATTATGAATTATTGTATGTTGTTATGGTGATATATGCTCTGCGGGTTAGGATACGTGCTTGTATTCAGTGATAGGAGTAGTCTAATAGGGATAGGGAAGGAAATTGAGTTGGCCTTGTCAAGTGATATGTGACAAGTGATATGTGTTATGAGTCTTGATGGAATACCCATCATTTAGATGGTTATTCCTTTATATGTTGGATAATAACTTACAACTTGAGTGGTATCAGATAAGACTTCGAATAATTGCTATTATGTAATGTTACAGTAAAGCACAGTTTTAAACATAATTAAGATGGCAGTCTTAATGCCTATGGCCTCTTAGGTTAGAGGTATTCAGTAATATTTATGCATATATGTTTTATGTAGAGGTATTTAGTTCACAAATTATTGGATATAGTGGCCTGTGGTCGTGTTGTATTTGTATAAAACAGGGTTTTATATTTTATCTGTATGATGTTAGTTTTTAAGTGGTTATGTTCAGAAACCACAAGTGGAGTGGTCTCAGATACGAATTTTCTTTGTATCATTGTCACTATATAATGTTAATGTTTTGTATAGTGTTGCAAAGTTTGTTGTTAATGTACCTGTATGTGTTTTATAAATAAAATATAAAAAAAATATCTTGTGTATAACAGTAGTGGTAAGTCCTGGGATTTCTGTGAATACATCTGAAAACGTATTTACTATGGCACTTACTTGAGACTTTTGTTTACAAGATAGTTCACTGTTGATGTTGACATTTGAGTTATGGGTGGCAGAATCATCAGTTAAGATATCCAGTAGTTCCTTCGATTCTGTGCGAGATTCATCTATAATACAAATTTTACATTCGTAAGAATCATGACTGTTAACTAAGCTGTAAGACAAAGTGTCTTCATCAAAGGTGTTTAAGCAAAGATTAACTTCTCTACGGTGATACCGTTTTAAAATATTGACGTGGTACATTCTTTCCTTACCCTTGACATCCAAGATGTAATCTACCTTATTATAGACCTTGGTTACCTTATACGGCCCTCGCCAGGTAATTAATAATTTGTTGGATTTGTCCGGCAAAAGAACTAGTACCTCATCACCAACATTAAACTTACGTTGGGAGATCTTATGGTCAAAATATGTCTTGTAAGTTTCCATAGACACATTAAGGTTTTTGACAACCAAATCAGCAGTTTCTTCCAATCTTTCCCTAAGGTCTAGGAGAAACTGGTAAGTGTTTTGAACTTCAGGTTCAATATCTTTAGACCACAGTTCATTCAGGATATATAGTGGTCCACGAGCCTGTCTTCCATAAAGTAATTCAAAAGGGGAATATCCCAGAGAGTCACTAGGAATCTCCCTCATTGCAAAGAGAGCACATGGTAGATATCTATGCCAGTCAGTTGGTTTAAGAATACAGAGTTTCTTTAATATAGACTTCAGGATGGCATGTTGACGTTCCACTCTTCCATTACACATTGGATGATAAGGTGTAGTGAAAAGCGGTTTAACACCTACAAGTTGATAAACTTGTTCCATCACTTCCGACGTGAATTGAGTCCCTTGATCTGACAGAATTTCACGAGGAATACCGACCCGTGAAAAAATACACAGTAAAGCTTCAGCTACTTCTATGGACGTGATGGATTTTATGGGTACCGCCTCAGGAAGCTGGACGCATAGTCTATCATAGTCAAAATATACTTATGACCTCCTGATGAACGAGGAGTGAGGGGACCAACTATATCCACTGCAACTCTAGCAAATGGAACTGAAAAAATTGGCATTTTGACCATGGGAACCCTCTTAGTTCTACCCTTTTGAGAGGAAAGTTGACATACGTGACATGATCTACAGTACTTATAGATGTCAGAGGACATCCCAGGCCAGAAGTAAAGTCTTTATCCTATCATAGGTCTTCCTATGGGAGAAATGGCCAGAGACAGGCAGGTCATGAGAAATTTTCAAAATAGTCTCACGACAATCCCTAGGAATGACTAGACTTTCCCACCTCATTGGGATTGTCCGCAGTCACTATAGTCCTGTATAGAAGATTACTTTTGAACTCAAATTTATAACTAAACTTCTTTCTTTTAATCACATTGTCATTTAATGCTAGCTTTCGGGTTTCCTCTAAGGAAGGACAAGTCTTCTGGAGACCTTCCAAATCTAGGTGTGACAGCTCAATAGGTTTTCCTTTGGAAAGTACTAAAGGATGGATTGGTTTTACCTTAGATTGAGCTCTGGTAAGGACGTTAACCGTGTCCAGTTGTGGGGAAGATTCAGTCACCTGTGGTATTTCCTCAGTTTCTGTGCAGATTGGTTTTGATGACTGCTTCTCTAAGGTTTTCCAGAAGTTTCATGATTATCCGAACTCTGAGTTGAGTTATCCTGATTATTTACTTCTGGAGATTCTAGGGAAGAAACAGAAGTATCAAGTTTATCTTTTCCGGAATCATTTGAAAACCTTACACAGTCTAATTCAGATGGGAAGGTCGCCCCTTCTATGTTCCCAACCAAAACAGAACAAGAAGTTATTGGGGCCACCACTGCTTCTACCCAACCAGTAAACCATTTGCAGTTAATGAAACATCTGAGAGTAGGAAACGCATCACTTCTTCCTAAGTAGTCAGTTAATTTAGTACTTTTATACCGGGTTGAATCTAAGTTAGGAAAGAGTTTACTTGAAATAACAATACAAGAACACCCAGTATCCCTAAGAATGGTGGAAACATTCATGCCATTAACAGAACCTTCACTAAAAGGTGCGTTAATATTAGCTTCGTGAAACACTTTCCAATATTCTCACCTTTTTCTTGGGACAATCTGGACGTCTGTGTCCCAATTCGTTACAGTTGTAACATTTTACTGGGAATTTCTTAGAGGAAAATGGTTTGGATGACTCAGATTGTTTAGGTACAACAGATTTATATCCACTACGCTCTTTAGGGTAGTTATTATGAGCGCAGGCGTATATATCTGCCGCTTGTGCCATTTCGGAAGCTGTGTGAACGTCACGTTCTTTAATAAAGATACGTAAGTCAGAGTTAACAGAAGAGAAATTGGTCTCTTACCATCAGGTCGCGTAATGAATCAAAGTCATGATCAACTTCGGCACTATCAATCCAACAATCAAACAATCTGAAAAGTGTGTCAGATACTGCATATAATTCTGATTGGGGGATATTTTAGTGTGCCGAAACTCAGACCTGTAATGGTGGGTGGTCTTGAAAGCGTGTAAGATAGCTTTCTTAAGTAGAGGATAATCAGTGATTACGTCAGCTGGTAAGGTGGAATATACGTTTAAAGCTGTACCTGATAGAAGTAAACCAAGCCTTGTAGCCCAAGAATCTGAGGGCCACTCACAGAGTGTGGCAGTGTTCTCGAATCTGGTGATATATGCCGCGATGTCATCATGCTCTGTGAAAGGTGGAATTTGAGGCATCCTAATATTAGATTCGTGGGTAGGGTATTCTAGTACCCTTCATCTATTTTATGCTTAGATAGCTCTACCTTCTTGGCTTCCAATTCCAGCCTTAACTGTTCTAACTCCCTCTGCTTCGACTTTTCTTCAATCTCCTTCATCCTGAAGGCTACTTCCTGCCTGAACTCTGTCTTCTAGCAACCCTTCCTGTTCTCGTTTGTCCTCACGAGCAATCCTTCATTTCTCGTGCTATTCTTTCCTGTTCCTTTTCTCTTCTCGAGCTAGTCTTTCCTGTTCCTTTTTCTTCTATAGCTAGTCTTCTCTTCTCGAGCTAGTCTTTCCTGTTCCTTTTTCTCTTCTCGAGCTAGTCTTTCCTGTTCCTTTTTCTCTTCTCGAGCTAGTCTTTCCTGTTCCTTTTTCTCTTCTCGAGCTAGTCTTTCCTGTTCCTTTTTCTCTTCTCGAGCTAGTCTTTCCTGTTCCTTTTTCTCTTCTCGAGCGAGTCTTTCCTGTTCCTTTCTCTTCTATAGCCATTTTAGCAGTAATAACTATCAAGAGACTGGCCTGTAAATCCCATGTCTTTTCCAGCCCTTAACCAGAAATCTAACGAATCCATAGTAAGAAAATATAATACAAACCAAACAAGTTGATCTTAAATTAACAACTGAAACGACTGTTTCAAAAGAGGGACCTCGTCCGCACACTTTCTAAACCTTCCCAAAGAAAATGAAATAATATTTTCACTTGGAAGCAAATCTAGTGGGCTCAAAAGCCTTCACTAAGATAAATGAACACGGTTCACCCAGGAGGGTTATTATGGAAGTTCCTCAGGTCCAACAATAATGAGTAAACTTCTAAACCCAACCCAAGAACCAAACAACTGTAAGTCAAAGACTACCAGTAATGACTTGACACCTCAAAGATACGAACTCACCCTTTTCAATCTTAAATGTTATACTCACGAACCAGTAGAACCATCAGGAAGATGTAGCCTCAAGAGTCGTATCCTGGCAAGGTCGCCATTGTCAGAGGAACGCCTTCCACCTGAACAAATAACAATGGAAAAAATAATAAAAACAAATAAAGACTCTTGGATATGAAATAAATTAAGACTTTTAAGTTTTTAATAAAATAAAAAAAAATAGGCCTTGTGGTTCTGGCAGGATGGAGAGTAGGAGAATATAAGCCCAGGTTGAGCCTCTGATGTAGAAGAGATGTGGATGGTTATCCTGGGTAGTTAAAATTCTCGTATGCCACTTGGTCGAGGTACCTAAGATTTTGTAAGCGGAAGAGTAGACAAAAACCAAGTCAGAGAGACGTACATCTAGCTCCTTCAAAACTGGCGTCTGTACCAGCTGACCAGGCCAGCAGCAGAGCTGATAAAGAGAAAAAAAAATAATTACAAGTAAACATAACACGTAAGAAAGAAAAAGGATAACATGTTTACTTTAAGATGGTAGAAATTACTGGTAACTTTAAATCAACCACAAAATAAATACCCTGGTAGAGCACCTTACCTGTTCAGGAGAAGAGTGGAGGTGTAGTGTCTCCACAGTTTCACTGTCACCAGGTAAGGTAACTACCACCAGAAAAGGGTGGGGTTCTGATTCGGCCCGCAAGAGGGTAGCACCGGCTGAACCCGTGAATGACCGCCGGCAGACTAACAACCTTAACCCATAATTAGTATCTGTAGAAATAATAATAATATCAAATAATAATAATAAATAATAATAATTGCTGTGGAGTGCTCTAAATGTCAGCTACCAAATACTGATGACATTTGAAGTGTTCCAGATCAATTATTATAAATTATTATTATTCTAAAAATAATAAATGCTATTTTTGCATTTGTTCTTATAACAAGAGTGATTTGCATTCGTCGCTCAGCCTTGCTGGTGAGCGGACGTGTGCTGTCTTCCCTGGTGGCGTTTGGCAAAAGCTTGGATTTGCAAATGGCGCTGGGTGGTAGGAAGAGGGTCAACACGGTTTGTGTGGACTTGATCCATGGGGCAGTGACTGCAGAGAATATGGCCGTGCTTCTGCCTGACATATTAAGGAGAACTTATGGTATAGAGAACGACATGTTGTCTGGGGTGGCCATGAATGGACTTAAGAGAATTTTTGTGAAGTTTGGTGCTACCAGTGTTTACGAGACAATCGTGGAAAAGTACCAGGAACACAGCATGTACATAAACCCAGGTGTTACTGTGCAACTTCGTGATGTCTCCAGAAGGTACACATGGATAAAGGTTCGCAATGTGCCTTTTGAGGCGGATTCAATGGACATGACATCAGTGTTTGATAAATACGGGACCATTCATGCGGCAACGCAAGGACGTTGGGCCAGGGGCCCATATGAGGGGCTGCCGGATGGGTCTTATGTTTTGAAGATGTCTCTTAAGTACCCCATCCCGTCTTATGTAATATTAGAGGAATTTCGCACGCAAGTTTTTGTGACATATGCGGGCCAACAACGGACGTGTCGCCTATGTGGGGATATGGACACATGGCGGCCTTGTGTGACAGGAGGCAGGAGGCCAGAGGTGCTCCTTACCAGCATAGCAGGCAGCAGTGGACTACGCAACAGGATGACTGTAGTCCTGAGGAGGCGAATAGGAGCGCCGAGCGGGGGGTGGGAGGGCAGGACGACTGCAAGTGTCGGCCTGTGTCACCCTTCCTGACAATTCGCCTATGAGTGGGAGATCCGCTGTGGGCGGTGACGACGTCGCTGAGGGGGTGGAAGGTGATGGCGGGAATCCACGATCCTTGGTGGAGGACATCATCAGTATGACGGAGGAGGGCGTGACAGGGCCTTGGTCTGAGTCAAGAGACTGCAGCTGTGGAGTGCGTTCAGGCGAGTGGTGGGGCAATGGGCGGAGAGTTCATACAGACAGGAGTTGTGGAAGTGGATGTTCATGCGGAGGAGGGGCATGTGGCTGACATGCAGGTGGACCTAGGGTCGAGGAACGAGCAGCTGTATGTCGGATCCAGAGGGATGTGCTAACACCAGCGCAAAGGCCTGGCAAAAGCTGTGGGCAGCTGTGGTACATGAGGGTGGTGTGGGCCCAAAGGACAAAGGCCTACGAGGAATGCCGGGGGCATTCAAGTGAGGATTCAAAAATGAGTCATAAGGGGCAGAGTATCAAGGGAAAGCCACCTTTGTCTTATTCCGGTGTCTAACGGTGAATGTTAATGGTTTGTGTAATGTGCGGAAAGAGATTGAGTTAGGGAGGATTTTGGGACGCTATCAGGTGGATGTGGCTTGTGTACAGGAGCACAATTATAAGATGGGTAGTGAGTTGGTCATAGCAGGGTATGTCTGTATGTTGGGTATACATGTAGGTTGAAAGGAGGAGCAGCTGTTTTGATTCGGAAACCAGCCCGTTTGTTGTGAGCCATTGGGAAGTGAGTGGGGATGGTAGGATTGTTCGAGTTGAGGGCTTATGGGGTAGGAACGCGTAGGTTTTATGAGTGTATATGGGCCAGCAGAGGGTGATGGGGAGTTAAAAGTAGGTTTGTGAGGATGAGCTAGTGTATCACCTGCGGTCGAATGCCGGTAGTGTCGATTGTAGGTGGGGACTGGAATTGTGTGACTAGTCAGCGGGATGTGGAGCCACGGGAGCGGGGCATGTGGTAGGATCATTGGGGACCTGCTCATGGAGTGGGGTTGCGAGATGTAAAGGGGTGGAGTGAATATACTTTTTGTGAGGAAAGGATATG